>JAUUEB010487509.1:0-18992 GCA_032362205.1 Clione limacina | reverse complement strand
TGTTATCCAGGGGGGGATCAGAGAAAGATTACAAGGGGGGAGGGGGGTCCAAAATGGCCCAAAAAAAGATTACATTATTTGTGAATGGTCCCTTAAAGCAAAATCTACTGAAGTACTGTTTATAAATTCTCTTGGTAGTTTAAAAAAGCGCCAAAAAAGTAATGTTCACTGTTCTGGCAAAATAAGTTAAATAGAAAATCTGACATCAAGTTACTGTTTCTCTAGATGTTTAAATGTTAAGAGTACCTTCTAATGTTGGTTTGTGGCTGATATTTTGGGCGATTGGAAGAGTTTCACAAAAAATGTGAGCTTTCCAAATGGTCACCTTATGCAAAATCAGAGTTTACTTCATTCAAGCTTATTGTGAAGGAACGATACAAGAAAATAAAGCTCATTATTTTAATTTTTATCTAGGGGGCTGCAATAGTCTAGTGGTCAGCGTAGTTGACTCTCACCTGAGAGGTAATGAGTTCGAGCCCTCGCGTTGCCACTAGTAATTTTTGCAATACCTTGGGAAAGTACTGTCACCCTATTATCCACTGGGCGCTGGCCTGCGGCAGCAAGCAATGACCTTAAAAATCATAGTAGAAAAAGTGCTCTCATGGGACATAAAAACCCTTGGGGTAAATAAATAAAAATGTAATTTAATTTTAATGCTAATCATTCAACAGCATTGATAATGTGAATGGTTTACTTTTTTTAAATGTTAATACAATCTGAGTGTATCCAATAGTCAGTTATTATCTTGGGATCTTGAATATCGACATTAGATCATAATTTGTGTTTTAGTTTGTTCAGCTTGTTGTTGATTAATCCTCACTGACATATTTGTCTCATTCAGAGAATGTTGGACCTGGCTGGACTTTATCTTATGACAGAAGACCTTGATGGCTGCCAACACCAGCTTATGACATTGCTCAAGAATGATCCAGATAACGACAATGGCACAATTGTGAGTGGTCAGGAGTTTTTAGTAACACACACACCAATACATTTTGTTTTTTAGTTTTATATATGATAGGCTTGAGACAAAAAGTGTGTATCAATTTTAAACACCTTTCTTTCTGTGGTATAACAATCTGTGAGTTAATTATAGCCTATTGACTTTTAAGTGTTGATAATTTGACTGAAGGTGAAACAATAATAGGCAAGCGTTCAAGCCTATTATGTTTCACTGTAGGTCAAATTATCACCACATACAAGTCAATATGCTTATTATTAACATCTACGTTGAATAAATTCAGATTACATCCGTTATAATACCCAGTTTTGGACCAATTTTCTATTTAGATATTCTTAAAAAGCTGTAAAGACGAAGAGTCGACGAAGATAATGTTCATCTTGGCGATGAACTGCGACAGATCGGTGACAGCTGGGACGTGTCAGAAATCCCTTGAAGAAACGAACAGCACGTTGTGTTTAGCTCTCTATGATCGGCCATTATAACATTATGTAAATGAGAATGAAGAGTCATTAAGGATATATATTAACCTGTTGTAAATAGCAGACAGGAAGAAGGAACCGCGCACATAGTGGGATAATAATGCAAATTATTGACTTAAAATTGTTGGGCTTATAAATAATGATTTTGATTAAAATTGTGATGCCAAAAAAGAAAAAACTATCATGTTTTTCAAAACACATAACTCTTGTGAGAGCTTGTTTTAGGATTCCAGGTTTTTTCCCCCTACATTATTCAATCAGATATCAACAAAAGATTTAAGAACACACAAAACCAATTTCAAATGATTGGTCTTAACTGAGGAGGCTACTTTTCATTAAGTATCACATCTGGAAAAAAATGGCAACCTTATTCCCACACAGGCACACATCCTAACTCTGAGTTTCTTGGATTATATATTTTTAATCATATTTTGTTTGTTTCAGATGTTGGCTGATCTGATGTTTAGAAGAAATGAGTATGACTCAGCCATGTATCATTTCCAGCAGTTGTTGCAATCTAAGCCAGGTATGTAAAGCGTTTAGAGCTTGTGTTGTACAGGGATAATTGCTATATAAATTCTATATTATTGTTCAACTTGACCAACATCTTTATGAGATACAGTGATAATGCTAAGTGTATACTTCTTTTGACCGACAGAACGTATGTAACTTGTTTTAGGAACAAATCTTTTTTTAGGAGATGAATTATTTTTATTAATCCATACAGATAACTACGAGGCTCTGGCTCGTTTAGTTGACCTGATGAGGCGGGCAGGTAAACTTGAAGAGGTTCCAAAGTTCCTGGAGACAGCTCAGAATGCTTCTAGTCGTGCTCCAATGGAGGCAGGCTTCTGCTATTGCAAGGGTTTATATGAGTGGTAAGTCAAGTTTTTTATTTGATAGTTTTCCCTATTAATGCTACTCTCGACTTCCAAATAAGCGTACCGAAACGGCTGTTATTTTGGCACATAATTTTCCATTGAAGTACGATTATATGGACCAAGTATGATAATTCAGTTTTTGATGAATGGTCTCATGAAAATCCCGGAAAAAAAACTGCAAAGTATAAGTTCTACGTAAAGTATCAATCTTTGAGATGTAATATCTTTGGCGTTTGTATTCGTTGGTCAAATTGGTAATTGACTGCCGCAAGTCAAGTTTTGTATCAATCCCGATCGAGTATTAAATCTTTGTTTATACCATCCAATGACGTCGAATACGAAAGTATGTTTTATCGGGTTCGAACCTTATCAATTCGAAGCTTTGTTTGCCAATTTGTTCCTAGTTTCTGTTTCGTTACGCCGAACGACCAATTTCTGGGTGTTTAATTGATGGGGGTTTGCGCATTTATTGTCTCTTCAACTGGGCCTTGAAACTTCCAACAGATCCTATAGTGACACCCTATGATATATCTATATTAGAATTGTGCTAGAAAATAGAGAAATGGTCATACGTGTGGCTTCTTTTCTGCCTAAAATGTCCATAGTTCATAACTTCATCTTCCTTTTTTGATGTCAACATTGAAGTTGAAGTTCTAATTGTTATTACAAAATGGCTCATTTAGTGAAAAAGTTTTGTTATTATGACCTGGATTCATTTGTTGATATTATATCTTTTTGGATGCTGGATTATAAAGTGTGTATCATTGAGATGGTAATGACTTAGGGTGGTGAATCCCTGAATCCTGGGGTTGGCAGGTCTGAATCTACTAGAAATCTACTAGATGGTTAAACAATCTTTTTTTCCCATCATAGAGATAAGGTTTTAAAAAAGCGCATTAACTTGATTATAGTAATCATATTTCAAGTTGAATTTCTTTTTCGTATTTCATACAGGTAATCTTTGGATTTTCCAAGAGGGACTCTTATTTGGCACAGGTACTCTTATTCAAATATTAACTTTTTTCTGACAGGAATTATCCCCATGTTTGCAAAATTTCTTCCCCAACTTAAGAATACTTCCCCATCTTGCAGGGACCGGACAATTATACTTAATTTTGCATTTTTTCTCTCAATCAGGGAAATCTTTTGAAAAAAAAGAAGAGAAAATGTCTGAACATGGGGATTTTTCAAGTTTTTCACTAAAGACTATGGAGGAAAGTGTGAAGTTGGGGATTAACAAATAAAAACATGGGGATTTTTTAAGTTTTCCCCCTAAAATACTTAAACTTAAGGGTTTTTGCAAAATTTGCTTTGTTTTTATGCGTAATTTATCTATTTCAATCCCCAGGTACGATTCGTACCCATTGTACCCACTTTTGGAATGTAAGCATTCCATGGGGTCACATACATAATAGGCGCCATAGAAAGGCTGACACCCAGAGTAGGCACCTGGGCAAACTGAAACTATGGGTCCCAAAGTGGGGACTCCAAACTGTCCAAATCGAGGTACCACTTTGCGTCTGATATCAGAGAAATGCAATGGCCAAACTAGGAACTTCAAAATCCAAGGGGCTGTTACACGTACATAATAAGCGCATTACCCAGCCTGACATCCAGGGTCAGCACCTAGGCGCAGACATGGGTACGAAGCCGGTTTCACAAAGTCGCAGTTTAGAAGCTTCGTCCTGTTTTCAAAGACTGGCTTCGGCTTCGTCCTTTTTTGGAAGAGATGCTTTGGCTTCGTGATATTTCCAAATATCCTGGAATGTTTTTTCATTAAAAATTGTGTTTTTCTTACTCCAAATCCATTTAAAAGTGTTATTAGGCTAACTAGACACTGTTTACAAGCTACACAACACAGTGTTTTACTGAAATATGATGATTTGACCTTGTTATAGAGTTTTCTAAAATCCAGGGCTTTGGCTTCATTTTAATTTTTAGAGTCGGCTTCGTGATGTTTTGAGATTTCGGCTTCATGATGTGTCAGGACTTCAGCTTCGTGAGTTGCGGCTTCGTACCCATGTCTGCCTAGACGAGCCAAGATCATTGGATCCCAAAGCAGGGCGGGTGCTGGTCTATACTCTGATTCCCCTTTTAGACAGGCCCCCTTGTGTATTTTTTGAAGGAAACTCGCCCACCCCCCTGAAGCTTATTAGCACCCCCCTTCTATTAAATTCGACACCTGAGTTGTGGATAGAATATTGACAATGATTTATGCTTTAGTATTTCATCCTTTAAAGTTGATATTGATTCAAACACACAAAGAAATAAACAGCTAATACAGCTCTGAGTATCTCCGCAAATAACTTATAACTGCGCAAAGGTATTATTGTAGCTGATTTGCACCCCCCTCTTTTGAAAACTAGTTGGTGTGTACACCCCCCGTGTATTAACACCCTCTTCTAATAGGGGATTCAGAGCATGGGTTCCGCAGCGGAGCAAAGCTGGGGGTTGTTGCGGTACAGAAACAGTCTCCAAAATGTTCAAATCGATGGACTACTTCGCATGAAATGGGCCATTGACGTTATTTCCCAATCATTTTGAGTTTTAAATCCACTGCTTAGTAAAAATACTAACAAAATTTCATTGTTAAGTCATCACTCAAAATGTTGCAATGACCCAATTTCACAAGCATATTGGGTCAGAAAATCAAAAAATCATTTGATTTAAATCCAAAAAAATCACTTCATTTAAATCAAACCAACACTGCATTCAAGTTTGGAATTTGAAGAAATAAGGTAAAAGTTTTTTTTATCAGGTCATCCTAATCTTTTAATTGAGCCAGTTTCATTTGAACATCAAGATTTACTACTTACCAATCCTACTTGAACAAAAACAAGTTTTAATTTCTTCATAACTCTAAACTTTCAATTATTTTTGACAGGTGATTGAATCTCAGATTTTTAAAATTTTTGTTTTCTTTTACTTTCAGAATTGCATCTCCCTACTGACTTCCCAAGAGCATTTCAATGTTCAAGATTCAGATGAAACAAAGAGTGGTATGTTGTTGTCAATAGTATGATGATGTCTATTTTATTTCATTCTCTTTATCCAAATTATTCAGTTGTCAAGCTAAACATGCACCTCCCCCAGAACTATATTTCATGTATTTTTTATTTATTTCTTAGGACACCCTGAACATGAATTCAGTCAGGCTAATAAAGAATGTGCTCTGAATGGTCAAAGAATGAAACTGATCAGGAATGTTCTTAATAAAAGGGGTCGCCAATTCAATGTTTCTCCTAGAGCGATGTAAGCTAGCATTTCTCCTATGAGTTTAAAGCAACATTATCAAGGCCCCAGGTGGTCTGGTCTTTTATTGTTGTCCTCTTTACATGTTTTTTTAAGAAGACGTAATTCTGTATAGGTTTGTCTGCGTTTTCCATACTTTACATATTCAGATTGGTGTGGTCATAGCAATCAATGTGATAGTATGTTTGGCTTATTATTTCCATTTTGAGACATTTTATAAAATACTAGTGGCTTAGTACCCAGGAAGGATACAAAAAGGATGAAAATACAAATTTTGCTGACTTTTTAACCACCATGTTGACCTCTCTCTCCGCTATGTGCTTATATACCCCAACCCTCGCTTTTAAACAACCTGTATTATAATTTGTTTTCTGTATCGGCTTTTGTTTACATTGTGTATTAAGACGGAAAGAGAAATGTGTGTTCATTAGGCTTCGGACCGTGTATTATGTGCGACAGGAAGATGGTGCAAGTTTGTTCATACTTAGATTCATGGCCTGATAACAGAGGAAACATAGTAAAAACAAAAAAACTAATAACATTTCTTACAGTGGACAGAATTATATCAAAAGTGTAACTACACATCTGGTAATATTTACCAACATTTTGCTCAAGTTTCAGTTTGATTGTGTCAAAACTGTGGCTGTAATCTCGTTGCATACACATAAATAAATACACAAAGATTTTGAATCTTTTTCTGTAGATCTAGAAAAATATCGTTTCTACTGAAATATGAAATTTTATTTATGTTTAATGTTGCCAGCAGGTGATATTACGTGGCGAAGACAATATGACTGTCTTTACACCTCACACCTCCCCCAGGAATCATTACCTGTAATCTTTACAGAACTTTCTAACAAGGATCATAATTTCCTTAATGCTTGTCCAGGTTTTTGGTTTATAAAATATTCAGAAGGGTATTATCAAAATATTCAATTCTAAATCAGAAATATTTTAACCAAACAAACTATCAAAGTGAATATTTTTACCATGTCATCTTGATTATTTTAAAAACAAAAAACCTGATCAAGAATTAAGGAAAATAGGATCTCTGAACAAAAAAATGTAAAGATTGCAGGTAATGACGGCGCATAATAGCATCTGGTCATCACCTTGATGATGTTGCTTTAAACTCATACACACGGTTTCTCCTAAGAGAAATGCTAGCTAACATCTCTCTAGGAGAAACATTGTTTTTACTGAAGTACGATTTCTACTCTAGCATATTTACTTGACAAGATAAATCAGATAAAACATAATTTTTCTTTCTTTACAGACAGACCCTCCAAAAAGTTCCTTTTATTGACTTTTGCCCATATAATTGATACTAATAGTGTGAAATTTTTAGAATTTTTTTCTTCTTTTGAAAACTTGAATTCCTAGGATGTAGTTTGGTGTATAAGATATGTAGATCGATTATCGAGACCAGGATGTTCTTGTAAAGCATTAAAATGTAAATGCATTCTGGCTTGTCTTACAAAACCACTAATTCTAGATGATTTTTATATGCAGCACTATAGGCTTGCATTTATCAAAGAAAACAATTCATGTTCAAAATCTGTCTTTTCTGTGACTATAAACTCTAATATTTTCTTGCAATTTTTCCTTTTCTCAGGGGTTGAGAATAGTGTACAGAGACTCTTGGAATCAGCAAGACAAATGGAGACTTTTTTCTTAAACAAGCGGCTTGTTCTGTCAGTTGCAAAACCAGAACATGTATTGAATGAGGTATAATGGTTGATTAAAATATATAATTGTTGTTTTGATTTTAATTAATGGCTCTTTGAGATATCACCCTGCTGCTAGATGCCAATTTAAAAAAAGATTCATGATCGTATCAATTATATTGACAAGGGGCATTTGATTTGATGCATGATGTCAGTTTCTTTAATGTTTGTTGGGAACACAGATGGTTAAAGTTTCTGGAAAATCAATATCAATAATGAGAAAAGTATTTTGTAGACTCAGAGGAAACATGGAAACTGATTTATGAAAAATGATCAGTCTTCATGACTGAGTTATTTATTTTGATGTAACTTGAAAATGATGCAAGCTTGTCACAAATGTAATTTACATGGCTCTATATGCATTTGTTTAACATTGTGTAAGAAAACTAGTAGAGATAGTAAAAGATGTTCCATATCTAAAGAAGTGTAATTTAGATGACATGAAATGGCCAACAGTAATTTTTCTGACATTTATGTGAAAGTCATGTTTGATATTGTGGTTGTGGGAAATTAATTCATTGTTTATTTTTTAGTCCAGAGGCTATTAAGCTTTTGTCCTTTGGTCAAGGGAAAATTAATTGATTAAAATTGTTGTTCTTTTGGTGTGCTGAAGTAGGGTTTTAAAGCTACAGCTGGCGACTAAAGTAATCCAGAAAATGTGTTGATTGTCCTCAGATATTCAGTTGTGTGATAATCATCATAATAAAGTATTTGACCAGTATAAATTTTGAACTTTTGTGTGCTATATCTTTCAGAGTGTCACATGTATACATTATTATAACTATATTAAATAAACTTGAAATCATTATTAGTTGTTAATGATGCTGAATGACTTACCTGTTATATAAGAAACAAGATATCTCAATCCCACATTATTCCACACAATTAAAAAAATAACACTGGGTCATGGATTGTTTTTATCTTATCCTTATACAAAAATGAACAAATTCTGTCAAACCTAAATGTAATGGGTGAATGCATCATCAGTAGTTAAGTTATAGTCAGTTTTTCTAAAGCGAAACATTGGTAAGACTTGGCTGTCTGGTTTTCTGATGCTTATTTCAAATCTTGAAAGTTATGATATACAGTCAAACTTGTTTAAACCGCACATACCTTAGCCAAATTTTGGTTAAACAGTACAAAAACCTGACTCCCGTTTCTCTCTCTCTCTCTTTTTAATCTTTGTTTAAGAAACATGCTTAGGCCATCAGAAAAAACACCTGTTAATGTTTAAATGGAACAAGTTATGACCAAATTATCGATTTAATGCAATAGTTTAGGGCATCCAAACATTAATTATGGCATAAAAGGCGACGGAATTTTACTAAGAGACTAGCCTTCATATTTAAAACAAAGAGATCTTGTGTAGAGGATTTTAAAGAACACACTGACTAAAAAATGATCAGTACATTTTGATTTTGGTGTTGACCTCAAACTACAAGTACCTAAGGTTAAATAACCATTCTTTTTTATCTGAACAGGAAATCACAGAATTGAAATCAGAACTTGAACGCAAAGACAAACTGATAGAAAAACATCATGAAAAGTTACAGAAATGGCAAGCTCTTATGCTGTCCAAGGCTCCTCCCCCATCAACGGCACCAACCAGTCCTTTCCCAGGTTCTCAAGCCAACCCCCAACAGACCATGGCATCAGGACCTCCCATGCCCCAATCACAAGGTATGCCTCAGATGCCACAACAGACATCACAGCCTATGATGGCCCAACAGACAAGCAGCATGGCACCAGGACAATACCCAGGCCCACCAGCAGGGCATCCAGGTCAATACATGCCTCCTCCAGCTTACCACCAGGGGCCACTAGGATATTTAGAGCGGATGTAGATTAACTGTTTCACAAAAAGAACTCTGTGTTCAGAATCCTGATTGCACCCTTTGTGAGTCAAGTACAGGTCAGGTTATATGTGGTTAACGTAGGACTACTGCTACACAATGATTTGTGCTTCTTAGTCCTAGGAAATGCATCATATAACTATGCACTCTACTTTTTGAGAATGCAAATGCTAATGAATTGCCTTTGCCTTAATAAGGGCCCAACGGTTTTGGGTCCTGTTCATCCCTTTTGGGGGATTACAAGGCCCATAAAGGTGACATTAGATACTGCAATTTACAAAGACCAAAAAGAGAGGTTGCCCTCTGACATAATGTTTAAAGTTTTGACGAACATTTGCATTTTAATGCTAACATCACTTACTCTATTGACTGAATGAACAAGACCTCACAGGCGGATCACACGGTAGCTCTTTACTATTGTTGGTGGTGGATTGACTGTCAGTTTTTGTGTTGTACCATAGAAGCGTAGCAGCTTAAAAGTAAACATGCTGAAATGTTGAAATTATAGTTCCATTAGCAAAGTGTTACTGTCACACAAAAACTGACAAATTTTAGATGAGATCTGGTTGTTACCATTACAAATCTCAATAAATCTTATTTTTCAATGCATTCAAAGATCTGTTCTTAATCCAACTTTTGGTTAATAGAATACTCTTTGTTAATCTATTCATTTGAATTGAAAAAGTTTCCATTGTGGTACATGGTGACAGTGCTTACCGCTCATGAGAAATACATTTCATTATCAGTTGTTGTACTTACCTCGGTAGTAGGCAGGATAAAGCACCTAGTCCTATCAGAGACTGACAATAAAAATGTAGGTACAGTGTGCATGTTGTGCTGGTTAAAGATCCCTTGGAGGTTGATAATTGGGCCATCCAGACAAAATCCACAATATCCTACTCACATGTAACACTCTTGACAGTCTAAACAAATAGTATCTTCCGAAGACAGATAGTGGCCACCCTTTGAGCGAAAAGAAGCACCAAAAGTGTTAACGCAAAACATGAGTGTATAAAAGCAGTAAGCTAACACAAAATTCAGTCGACAATAAGATTTGACTCTGTTCAAGCTAAAAGAGAACGAACAAGGGGGGAAGAAGGGCATTGTTAAATGGCTGATAGTTAAAACCCTTACTTTGATTTTTGGCTGTTAAGGCTCCTGAGGTAATGGAATTTTTGTTGATGGAATATTTTTTAAAGTTCTATTCCTCATATAAAAACCTGTTTCAGACAAAGAGACATCCACATTTAGCATATCAATAAGCACAACATTATCAGTGTGATTGTTATTAAAAAATATGTCAAAAATCTCTATACCTTTATTTTATTTCGTTATAAGGGGGTCTTACCTGTAATTGGCACTGTAATCAGAAGATGTAGCTACAAATATCCTCCATTTTGCTCAGTTTGGCTAGCTCTAACTACCTCATGAATCTTCAGGCCACTGGTGCTAGTGATGATATAAGGTTACCCTATAAGGAGTAATGATATGATAATAAAATAAAATTGTTACACTTATTGTGGAACTCTACTGTATATTTGTGAATACTTATGTCATATTTTTGTGTTTTTTTTTTTCTTTTTTGTCAATAAAATATGTCTCAGTGAAGTATTTGTGTGTATGAGTCTTGTTTTGAAATGTTAATGCAAGGGATTGATTATTTGTTATTCATCAGACAAGAATGTGACTTCTGAAAGTGTTTTAGTTTTAGAAATATTGAATTTTGTATGTGTATTATGACAGCTAAAGATGAGACAAAATTAAAAAAAAAGAAGCAAACTCAATGTTTTTACGTTCTTTTTAAAAGTTTTTCTCTTTTTCAGAAAAGAAATCCTAAGAAAACAGAAAGACATCATGAACATTATACAGAATCAAACAACTTTGCTGATAAAGGGAGAGAACTCACAAACGCCATCCTTACTTCGCAAAAATGTCCCTATACGTTGTTTACTTTGCGAAGTTAAGATGAGGTTTGTGAGTTATTTTGCTTTGTAAGCACAATATTGTTCAATTTTAAAACAAAACAAAAACTCAAAATAATCATAGAATCTTATCTGTAAAATTTCATAAAAACTTATAACGTTTTTAGCCAGTTATGCAGTTCTAGGCTGTGAAACAGAACTAGAAATTCCAGCTTTTTACTTTAAAGTACACTGCAGGATGACCAGTGGTCACACCAACTTAATAATGGTACCAACAAAATCTTGAATATATTTCTAATCAAACCAGAAAGTTCTATCTAGAATGGATCAGGAGTTATAACGATTATTTATCCGTCCATAATATTAAAAAATCCTGTATATATTTTATTTTGTATAATCTAAATGAGGGATAAGATGCAATGATGTGGTACCATATTTGTCTTCGCACATCTACAAACTCAAATTTGCTGTCAATGAAGATTTTAAGAGAGTTAAGGTTAGAGTTATTTTACCAATGGCTAATCTATGTTAGTATTGCATTTAGAGAGCATAAGGCTAGTCATGCTGGGCACTGGCTCAACTGGCTGCACAATACTACAACTTTCTCAGATAAAAAAAGTTGCGCTACATCTTTGCAGTTCCGCAAAGCTCTCCTGTTGACCCAGCAGTTACTAGGTTGCAAGGTCTTATCAAACCCTCCAAAAAAATGTTGGCAAGGAAAGCAATGACAAAATACCTCATATACCTGATACTTAACGCTAAGAAATTGGTATGTGTCACATAAACTTTACACCTTACAATACATCAAGTGTGTGGCAGTATATAAAATGTCTATACAGCACAGCATGTTCACCAATTGAACTTCAGTTTGTCAATAAGATGATTACCTTACCTGTTGTCAACATGACAGGGGTTGATAGATGGAGCTGATGGCCTTGTCAGTTGTCTCCACTCATCTTGGTCATCTGTCAGTCTGTTAACCTTTGTTTCCTCTGTCCGTTTGGCAATGTTGTCTACGTATGCTGTTAGTGGATGGCATCGTTTTCTTCTCCCCTCCATTTTTCCTTGGGCAACAGTCTCAGGATAAAACAGCTTGATTGCATGAAAAAAGTATCCTAATTTTCTCTTCAGGAGCTCAGTAGCTCTGGCTGCATACTTTCATTATTTATTTTTTGTGTCCTGCTGACTCTGATTAATCTTCTGAAACACTATTGCTCAGAACTTTCTATTTTACTTGAAGTGTTGTGCATTCTACAAGGGCTTGTTGTCCACTTTTACTTTTTATCTGTGTTGCTACTTTCTGTCAGAATGTTGGCCTTTTTGCGTTAAGTTTGAGTCCTGCATCATTTACTTTATTTATTATATCTTGCATATTGGAGTGGAAAGTTGATACAAGACCCATGTCATCATCATATCTTAAATTGGCTTTATCTTCGCCTCCCACCTTCATACCAAGGTCTTCAGTAACAGCTTCTCTCCTGACCTGTTCTATACTTATGCAAAACAGTTGAGGTGATAGAATGTAACCTTGCCGCACTCGTATCTGGATTATGGATTGGAAAGAAATCGAAAGTGCAGTGCAATAAGATCGTGCAAGGTAAAATAAGACATAAAGGGAAATAATTATACTGAGTCAGTGTTTAAAAAAGTAATATCCCTTTGTTTGTCAAATGTTGTAGACAAAGTGCTAACAAAGGCAATGATTGATAAATCCTTTTGTATCTGTGAAACCTCCCATTTAAAGGTTCCACATGTCAATAATTTTGAAATTATGAAAACTTTTTTTGAGACATGTTAAAAAAAGTAAAGAAAAAAAATTGCTTGAAAAATAACAAAGTTGTACTGCAGGAACAGGTTTCAACAAATCTACTGCGAAAGAAAATTTCCTATCAACAAAGAACTGTCAATCTCCGAATATTTCCTTAATATCAATAGAAATAACCTTTCTTTTTGGTTGTCAGGTTTTTATTTCCTTTAATCCTGCATTATCATCTACAGTAGATTTTGGTTTCAACAAAATTGTCATGTCCAGCTGTTTGATTTCGTTGAATGCAGCATTTTGTTAAAGTTATTTTATAACTAACGTCGGAAAATTATCGAGTTTTAGCTGAGGGAATTAACCGATCTTTCTTCAGCATAAACGTTTGTATTTCCATCTTGGTGATATAGGTGTACAATTTTTGTGGTCAATAAGATTGTGAACGGTAAAATACGAAATAAAGGGAAATAATCATACTGAGTCAGTGTTTAAAAACGTTGTATCCCCTTGTTTGTCAAATGTTGAAGACAAAGTGCATACCATTTTTCCTCTAAGAAGTCTTTTGGGGAATATTTTGGGTCAACTTATTTGTTAGATTGGCAAGTTTTTTTTATTTGTTTGAAATAATTTACTTCATATTATGAAGTAAAAAAATGGGGATTGACAGTACTTTCATTGAAAAGAGATGTTCATTGATATGAATACTGTATCATGATTGTATTTTGTTTTACAACATGCCGCTACTGAATGTTGTGGGAAAGTTCAGATAAAAATACATTTTATAAACACTCTTTGAAAGCACACATAACAAAAGGTGGGTACATTTTTGAACACATTTTCTTTTCAGACACAGGAAATAAAATAAAATAAAGAAAAACAAACAAGTATTGAAAAAATGCTCTCGTTTAATATAATTACAACTCTCTTCCACTTCATTAGAAACATTTCACTTACTTGTCTCTCGTCAAACAGATAATTACCATTTTTTAGTTAATTCCATTTTTGTAATATCTTGTTTGTTTTACGTGTACAAAACTGGTGCCAACATCCTCCAATTTTGTGAAATCTCAATGGAAAGCCAAATATAGTTATTGTTTGATTGTTCAGTAGACAGCTATTTTGTTCGTTGCATAACGAATATTGTTATAGTTTGCTATAGCTATCGCCGAGAAAAGTCGGTGATATTTTGGGGTTCACTTTTTTGTTGAACTAAAACTGGCAATATGTTTTGTTTGTTTAGCAAAACCTTTTTTATTAAGGATTTATTGTCAGTTGTTTGGTTGAAAGAAGGTTCACTCAACGTCGTAGCTACTGTATGTTTATGAAAAAGAAAATTCTTTTGAAATTTAATCATGGTATAAATACAATATAATCCGCAAAAGATTTTCCTGATTTCATGACGTCAATAGCGTAGTATTTCCTTGATGTTTGCTTTATTTCAGATAAATCGGCGTAGAGCTGACTCGCTGCTGGAACGTTTTATCCACATCCACTCCATGGATAACTTGCGTCTCATCTTAAAGAGGAGACCTTTACTCCATTCTTTCCATACTTAGAATAAGATTTGATTAAATGTTGATATTCTACTTAATTCACACGCTTAAGCTGTAATCAACATTCTTTGTCGTAATCAGGCGCGTAGCCAGTATTCTGAAAATGGGGAGAGCACATTTGGTTTGTGTCAAAAGAATGGGCATAAAGCGGCCAAAATTTGAAAATTAGTTAAACATCGTGCATATTTGGAGCATTTTGGAATCAAATGGGAGGTGGGCGTTCGCCCATGTCCCCCAGAGCTATGTGCTTGGTTACTTCTATTGTCTTAATTAATTTACTATTGATAAGGTTTACAGTCTGTAAGTGCAATTATATATGGTTCAATTTTTTTAAATCCATTGCCCAGCAAAGATGGAATGTGATGCCGCTACAACTGTTGTTATTTCTTATAGACCATCTTAATACAAATCATTTGAGACCAACATTTTCACATTCCGCCTATTTTTCCCCGGTGGTCATAGAATACAATTGGGTGTTATTCTTAAAAGTTCGTATTTCAAAAATAAATAAATACCTGCTTATATTCATGACCATAATGATTAATGTATTGAAATGCGTAATATAAGTGTTATTTATTATTATTATTACCATTAATGACCCAATTTAGGTGAATGTGTCCAAAAAGATAGTGCAATGATCTAGCATTAGTTTTATACTTGGATTTTTTTGGCAATAAAACATGTACATTTCTTACCAAAAGGCATAATTAACATTATTTTGGCAATTAATTATCTCCTCGTTAAAATTCATTAATATTCAATCTGCTTAGTTACTACAAATTTGCATACAACGTTATAGATAACAAAGTATTTATAAGCTTAACTTTGGTACCTTTGATTAAAGTAAAACTCCTATTAACAGATATATGACATAATATTTAAAGGGACTGTTGTTGTTACTTAACATCATTGACAGCGAAATGATGCTCTTTCGTTGTGACACCTGATTTGACTAATGCCCTGATAGTAGTAGACGATCAAATTATAATAATAGAGTGAATCCTTTGATGTCAAATTACACACTTTATAAATATTGTAACATTGGATCACGTTTCTTCTGTGCTATTAGATCGTTATTTTGCACCCAATATAGAAAATAAACGTAACATCATATATTAACGGAAACTGTTTTGATATTCGGATAGCTTGCCTCTTGTATTTTAGTTATAACAAAAGGGTACTGTTAACGTTGAGATTTCTTTCTCTCTCGAGGTTGGATATTTTTTTTGTGACCGTGTTGCTAAGACCACCACCTTACACAATTTTGAAATTGTTTTAACGTTTGAAAATTAATCTTTGATTGAGTCAGCATATGCACACATAATCTGTGTTGTATCTTCCATAACTACAAGAGATTGATATCCACTTTTCTTCAAATTTAGTCCAGCATCAACATATTATATTTCTTGACTTTTTCTTTTACATTCGCAATTTGTATCGAAAATAAGATATTTCTAGAATTATCCGTCGTACATTCACCGCATGAAACGTAAATTCTATCTGATATCCCACAATATTAATCGTTAAGCTAAAGAGATTTGTGTTTTAGTAGAGATGTGTATATCAAACTCTTCTCTGAATTCTCCAGTCTATCCTCGTACTCCTACTTCCCATAAAATCTGAAGATATTGATTCATAATGATGTACTCAACAATGGTTATTATAGACAAAGAGAAGGATAACCAGCGGCTATCAGCCAGAGGGGCTGATCACATACCAATCATGAAGACATTTCCGCGTCGCTGCTTGTGCCAGAAGTTTCTGTGACGGATTAATTTGTTCCGGAACTCGTAATGAGACACAAGCCCTCCCAACGGGACTACACGACCGGGCGTCATCAGAACGATCAGAGCTGGATAAAGACATTGTTTATTGTTTGTTTCCTTTGCCAGCTATCGGCTCAGACGAAGTCAATTGGTCAAGAGAAGACTTATCTTGCTCCAGCCAATGTTTTACATTATCATATTTGAACGTTTTGGCGCGTCCCTTCACTCAGAGTGCGACGGTCATTTAGTTTTAGAAGGTAAGGGTGAATTCAATTATAAAGAATTACCTGGGGAACAAAGAAATGTTCTTTATAACTGAGTTCGTTTTATAAAAATTCTGAAATCAGGGGAACTTGTTGAAATTGGCTAGTCGTGCTTCATGAAATAGTGATCTAACTGATTCCTTTTTCCTGGTCTTGCTCAACCGTTTCTCAAATGCTTGTTCGTTATAAGCGATTTCTTAGAAATTGCAGTTCGATATAAGAAATATATTTTAATGGTACAAATAGAGATATATAAATGTAGTTTTATTTTGTTTGAAATAACTGATTATTCGTAAAAAACTATTTCTTTATAAGTGAATTTACCTGTACTTTCTGGTTGTTCATACGGATAGAGCCGTGTTTCTCATTTTTTTGACCATCCCAAACTTGTTCTTAACTTACAACATACTGTGACTTGCTAGTGAGACTTATGAGGTTGATGTTTTTTTATCAGGTTTAATTTGCGACATACAAAGGCGCAACCTCATATCTCAAACTTTTTTCAGTGGCTTTTTCAAATTATTGTTTGCAGCATTAAAACGCATTTCTACAAGGTATGATGTTGAAAAAGGAGAAGAAAAATAAAAACTTTAACCCCACAGAATTGAATAAAGAGACGAAACTCTTTTTTTTAGCCACATAGCAGTATTCTATGAATCTCTGTATCTGTGACATCTTCATTCACAAGCTAAGTTCTGGAAATAAGCTCCCTTTTTAAAAAATCATAAATGACTTGAAGTCAATAGATTAATAAATTGTTTTCTTGCAATAATAAAGAAGTAGTTTGTTTCATAGATCATTCTAAAGATACCAGAAAGATAAAAGGCATCATACTTAAAAAACTTCATTTTCTCACACATTGTACATTAATATGCTTACTTTATTTTTTTTTTATTCAGACCCGAATGTCAGTGCCTTCAGCATATTGTAGAGGTAATATTAGTAAAATATACAAGGCTAACAATACTAACATAAAAATCAGACTACACATTCATGATAGAGTCGTGAAACTTGGTACAACTATTTGACACTCATGATACAAATTGAAACACAGGTTTTGAAACAATGTCAGATGTAAGAAGGGAATTCTAAAAGTGTTCTTGTAAGCAATAATGTTGTTTTAGTCAAGTCAACAGGTAAACTGCAAACAAGGACAATCGCAAACATTGAAGATTGAACTCCTTATACCAGGGAACCTTTCATAACATTCTCTCTTACAAAAATATCTGTACAATTCTTTGCATATATCTACAATAGTGTCCAGTAGATGCCCAAAGTTTTGCTCTGTTTGTCTTCCATCCCCACATTTTTGGTGTAACTACTTTAGAATTCTCTTCAATTGCTTAACCCCAAACGATTCCCTCTGATATGCCGCTCTATAAAATCTGTTTTATATGATCTTCTTTAGTGGGTGACACACAGGAGTGTATCCAGGATTTTGAAAAAAGGGGGGGGGGACAAACTGAAAATCGGCGCCCCATCCCCTCTTGACGCCCCTCCTCACCCTACCAAAACCTTACAAATTAGGTCTTTTTCTCCTTCTTTTCCCCCTTTTTGGCGCATTCACCCGTGTCCCCCCCTAAATATGCGCCTGGTGACACATAGTTAAATTTCACGTTGTTTTGTATAAAAGGTCCTTTTCTTGCTGTATTGACATCTGAAAAAGAGGAAGACCTGTCCGTACAACAAAACGACAAACCTGTCTAATCCCTAAATGATATTGTCATATACGCAAATTGTAGAATTTCGCAATTTGGAAAAATTTTCTGAAATGTTAGGAAATATACTCCATGCTTGAAGACAAGACTTTTTCCCTTTCATTCTGAAACCTGAGACTGTGTTGCATCCACTGAAAGCATGCAGACACAGCAAACCACTGCTCTTTGATGGTCCAAGACGAGTCACCAGATCACGTGTAGGAGGAAGCCATTTTCTTCTTTAGCAGTTCCAAAGAACACCCTTAGTTCTCAACGGTTCATGTTGTTCAAACAAGAAATGAGCACGTTATTATGATCACGTCCGTGTCATTTGAAAGGGCATAGGCATTTTTCATAAAGTCATGTTTAATTGCATGTTTCAAATGCAAAAAAGAATTGTATCTGCCTCTTCATGGTTGCAGTTAATAGTGTGTCTTACAACTTATTACAGCTTGAGCCATTGTGATGAGTTTCAAATACTAGGCCGTTCTATATATCGTAGATACTTTTGCCCAACATAGTAAACAAGCCTTCTTTGTTGTTATCATTTCTTAGAAATGTAGGCCAATGTGGGGATTTTTTGGGTCTAAATCCTAAAATGACTCGGAGTTTTCTAGTGTCAGCCTTGAAGCTATCTGATTTTTATTAATCGAATATTACATACTTCTGAGAAAATCTAATTTGCAAATATGTTTACATATTATTGAAATATTTCTTTTATTTGGAATTAATAATGTACTTGCGAATTGTTCAGTCGCTGCCTTCTAATAATCCCTAATCTCTTTCTTCTAACAATCCCCACCGATTATTTCTCCCAATCTTCCCCCACCTCCCTCTCCCTCTCCCTCTCCCTCTCTCTCTCTCTCTCTCTCTCTC
>JAUUEB010487498.1:0-10832 GCA_032362205.1 Clione limacina | reverse complement strand
TCTCTCTCTCTCTCTCTCTCTCTCTCTCTCTCTCTCTCTCTCTCTCTCTCTCTCTCTCTCTCTTTCTCTCTCTCCCTTTAACTCCTTATTTCCTGTGTATCTCAGCCCCGTAGCCCTTGAGCCCGTCACGTTTACCGTCCTCTCATTGCCGTCCAAGGATTGAGGAGAATAAATATTGACGCCTGTCATTTCACGACGGATGACTCTCGCTCAATCCCCTAAAATTTGATTGCGCACTCCAGCTCCAGTAAATACAGCCATCCAACCCAGTGAGCTTGATGATACCAGTCCTGATTACGCATGCAGAGTAACGGTAGGTTTGGTTACCAAGCTTGACCTCAGCAAACTTTTCAATCGGACTTTTTTTAATAATACAAAATGTGGCCTGATTGTTTTTTGTTTTTTTGCTCTTCGATAAAAGCTGATAACGAGTTAACATTGCCGTCTATTTCTCTCTCTCAGAGGACACTAGGAGCGTAGAGTTGACTCGAAACATTTGACAAAGAGAGGAAATTGACGAAGTAGCAAAAAGCCGTGAAGAAACAAAATAAATAAGAACTGATCTTAAAATTCAATATATAACATAAATCACCGAAATACGATGCCTTGGTATGCACAAATAAGGGGAATCCATGGTCCCAACAGTGACAAGGAATTATTTTTTAAGAATTTGAAATTGACTGCCTTTGTACTTGGCAATATTCATCAAATATAAGCATTTCCAAATTTTACCTCAATTGCAAAATCTCGACTCTATTTACTACAAAAAATGTGCTCCAATGTTTGAACTTTCTTGTAATTTGTCATCAAATCAGAAAACCTACGGTTCTTAGCGCTAAAATCATGTTTAATAAACTAATAGAGAGCAATTACGTTTTATGTATCTAACAGATTTTCTAAAAGGTTTATAAATTGTTCCGTGTCAAGCAGCAAGCATGTTCTGATATATCTCAATTGATGCAGTTTGAGATGGTATGGGCCTACACAAAATTGAATTTTCATCGCTGGACCAGGATCTGTTATATTTAATGTACATTTGCGAGTGAATCTTTCTAATGCATTTTTTAGTAGGAGTGTCGTTTGATCTTTTCAATCCCGACCATAATTATACGAGGATAATTTTTTATGTTTGATATTCCAAATGTTTAAGGTATACAAATTTAGTTCTAACCAACGTGTTAATTGTTTATGCTAAATAACTCGACCTAATGAAAACATAACAGAACCCCTAAATTTAACTAATATACACTTGCTCCTTTTTAAAGGGTTGCCTTGTATATGTGAGATTTTTTCAACCTTTCAGGAAACAATAACAGGCATTTCCTCTTCACATTTATGTACAAAAAAAGTCTAAGCGCAAGTTTTGTCCATGTTTCTCATTCTATCTCAGCAAAAATATACCGACAATAAGAGTCTTTGTGCAGGTCGTGCTGGAGTGTGTGAAGTAACTGAATTTTTATGTTTTCATTGAATTTTCAATTGGAATTTTTAGAGAATTAAGTTTTGAAAAAAAAACAGGCGAAAAACTTACTCTTCTAGGACGTAAAGCATAGAAAAACACAAATTATTTTGGCTAACCAATAATCGTTCGTATTTTTAAAGTGAAAGGAAATCCTGGATTTCGTTTGAATAAATACTTTAAAATATTTGGTGAGTTGACTGAGTTCTGTCATTAGCGAAATGCTTTAAAAATTATGTTTATTCAATAATTTGTGTACTTTTACCGCCGCTATCCGTGTTCAGAGAGTACTTTTAAATATAAGTTTCTGGAGTTACCCAGGCGGTGATATTTGATTATTTATGGTATTTTTGAATTTTCTGATTTTGTTTCCAAAAATTATAAACCTGTATTTAGAGGGCAAGCACACCTCACATAACGATGTTTCGATAGTTGATTTACTTTATTTCAAACTATGTTTAAGAGTCCCTGCTTAAATTTTCGAAAATTCACGTACTACTTAAAAACTCTTATTGATATTTAAAATTGATAAAAATATCTGAAGACTCTTAAGGCACGGTATAAGTTGTAACGTACTAAGAGCTTTGAGTTTGACTTGTACCACTAGGATCCGTTAGTTATTATCCAAGAAACTAGTAAATGAAAAGATGGAGTGTATGTTGTTTTTAGCTTTTTACACATTCCAGAATGTAAAATCAAGATATAATATTCAAATGCGATTCTAGAAAATAGAATGAGAATTAATTCAGTCGCACTAAAATTCGTAATAGAAAAGCTCAACATAGACTGTCTTAAACTGGTGAGATTTGTATCCTTTCAGTATGAATATAAAATCAATGTGGCATTTTTATCATGAAATGTATGCCCCCTAAATATAACCAACTCTAAAGCGCTCAAAGAAATGCATGGACAGGACATTGTTACATAGCAACTGTCAACTTGTAAAAAAATAAAACAAGACGATAGTGCAAATAAGTTAAAACTTGAAATCAATAACTTATTAATTTCATTTCCTAGATCCTTTGAGCGTGATAGTTTTGGAACCACTTAAGAAAAAGGTCGCATTTCCTTTAGAACAGACGCTTCTACTAACCAATTACAACAAAACTGTAAAAATGTAAAAGTCCACCTATCGATTCCCATGCCTTTTAAGTCTTCTTAATTCCCAAGTTGACTAACAACCGGATTTTATCCATCACGCTTTAGCCGCGTTAATTAAGTAAAACTAGAAGGTTGAAAGGAAAGAATATAGTATTGAACACTTGATCTGTCCTTTGAAAGGGTGACAGGTCTATCAGTGAGGTCGACCAGCGTCAATGAAGTTCCCTTCTCCTATGTTAAAGAGCCATCGCCCTTTCAAGTCCCTGTCAAGTACCGTCTCTGCGTGACTTCCGTTTTACGTCACTTCCTTCATTTTAGATACTCTCTACTACTGAAAGTGAAACGCTGCGTATGCCTTTTCTATCAGCTGTAATTTTGTTTTTGAATTTAGAATCACCCTTTTCAGACACAAATTATGAATTGGTGTTTTATTAAAAGAAAAAAAATAGCAAAACAAATTAAAAAGGACACACATAAAGTGTGTTGATAGATAGAGCATATTAGTTTACCATTTAGCTAGGAATGAAGAATCGTTATGAAAACATAATGATATATAATCTTGCAATGAGTACACTCAACTTCCGTTATCATCATCATTTCAATCAATTAAATGCACAATTAAACAAAGTTTGTATGTGCAGACTAATTGATATGCTTAATTTAAAACTTAATTGTGACTTGAATGTCCGCCCTGTCTGTGACCTCATCAGACTATGTTATAAAGTTTCATATTTCCCATCGTGCCCATCTGACGTAAGATCATTATCTAAGTTCTCAGTTTCCAAATAAAATAAAGTTTTCTTATCCGCCATTTGTCGGTATTGTACATCATCTCCAGTTTCCCTTTACGCCTTTCACAATCTCTATTTAGCTTTTTTATCTGTGTATACCCTCTTTAACCCACTCCTTATTATGATCGTGCAGCTTAAAGAGACGGGCTGAAATGAGACAAAAACAGCAGCGTACAAGTCACAGACAAATCGACGCCCGTGAGACAAGTAAAACACTAGATTATTCCTCTAGTTTATAACTTAATGGCGACAAGACTCCGCCTGTTTACTATCCAAGAATCTTTATCTTTTTCTGACTTTTCGTCATATGTGACGTTCAATCATTTTCGTTTACAAAATGTATTTTCTTTTTGGAATACAACGGAACTCTGCGCATTAAAGCGGTATTGCCCATTTCATGCTCTGAACAACTATCTAGCTACATGAATCACTAACTCTACATACCTTTCGTTGATAATCTATTTCTTCGGATCCCTACCCAGCCATTCTTTCTTTAACTGCTGCAACTACTTTCTATAGAACTCTCCTCAATCAATCCAATCACAAGAGCTCATTCACCTTTGACTTTTTTATGTTCTACAAAGTGTCAGACGGACATCATGCTATTCAAGTCGTGTAAAACATTGGGAAAATAAATGGGAGAGCGCGTGTGGCAGCTTTTAAGGAGTTCACTGGAGTAATTTGCTTGTTTCTCATTATGTTAGAGAATGTTAGCCTGAATGTTGGCCATGAAACTTACGACCAATTTCTGCTAAGTGGTGAGTTCACCAACCAGACAACTTTGGCTTCGAGTCTCATCAATACATATATCGTTCTCAGGGAAAGACTTCCTAAGGAATGCGAGATTTGTGTGAGTAAATGAAATTTGTCTGGAACTGAAACGCTAACGACGTTTTCTTTCTTTAAACTTTCTGAGTGTTCTTTTTCTAAAGAAAAATGAACTTGTATAACTCGCTTTCTCTATCTTAACCTTATTTCATTTCTATCCATCTGTAGTATGTATGTGTGGGCGTATCTCATGGTGGGACATATCTCCTTCAGTACAACCTAGACGATACCTCATGTCACAGCAGTGTCAAGGGTTAAGAGGTCTAAATGACCTTTTCACAACTGACAGTTTTTCTTAAGAGGAGAGCAGATTCCTCGCACGTGTCATGGAGAATGTTCTCACGCTAAAGGACAAAGCCCTAACATGCAATGGTCTAACAGTGTCGTAGAAATGAGTGGAATGTGAGTAATTATTGCTATGGAGTAACTGCATATAACTTTTCATTAGCTTTAAAGGCACCATAGCTCTGTGTTTGTCTTGTTATTTGCTTAAAAGTGGCTATGGGTTGTATCTTATGATTTATTGGGGCATGTCATACCCTTTGAGGAGAAATTGCAAAGGGGTTTTCTTTAAGACATGTTGGAAGCAATTGGAACTTTTATTTGGACTAGTTGAATGATCACTAGGTAATCATAATTGGTACTGTATCTCCATATGTTGTGAAATGTCGAATATGTAGTCTATAGAGAACATTTGAATACGTGAATCACGGCGTGAAAGAACTTACACCGACGATATAGCTTATCTTGGAGTACTGAAAGTCTCGTATATTGTGCTATGTCGTTCAAACTTAATTTGACAACGTGGAAGAGTTTGATAAACAATCGTTCAATTCTACCAATAGCTAAACATTCAAAGAAGTAGTAATTTGAAAATTCACAAAAGGATTCACAAAGTTTAAAGAAATCCAAACCAAATAGTATTTAAACGGTTGCTCCTACCTAGGATGTAATGTATTTAACATTCACATTTGTATAAGGAAGTATGTCTTCAAAACTTGCTGCTCTTGTGGAAAGTAGATTGTTTTTAATACTGTCAAACTTGACTAAAAGACCACCGATTGATTATAATGGTTTGTGAAGTTCTCTTTTAAGAGAAGTCAATTATAGAATAAAAATGAATTGCTCAATAAAGACTACCGGTTTATAGAACAGGTTGTGTGCATATTATTTTAACCTTTAAAGCAAAATCTACTGTACTTGAAAATGTGGTATTATTTGCGATTGGTATGACATCTAAAATAATTTTCATCAACAGAAAAGAAATGTACGACGTTGCCAGAACAACCATCTGAGTGATTTTAGGTTGAGTTCAGCATTGTTTCAGGTTCTCTCTGTTCTCTTCCCACTGCTGACGTTATTACAGACATATAAAACCGAGTAAGTCAGACTCTTAACAGTGACAATGATGTCAAAGCAGTTGCACCTACAATCTTTAAGTCTGTTGGGAAGGTTTTGCATAAGGGTCTGCTCCAAAAATTATCCAGTTATGGCATCTGTGGCAAGGTGTTAGTCGACACCAGATCATTCATCTCAGCAGGTCCCTGAAGGAGGCAGTCAGATTTTTGAAGCTCTGAGCATCAATGCAAGTATCTTTCAAAGCTCTATTCCAAAACAAAGCTATTTCCACATGTATATCCATTCTGCCAAAGAGCATTCCAATGTATTTCATAGACATCAATGAATGTGACATCACAATGTATGGGTTCTCATCAAACGATCTCAAGTGACCTGTCTTTCTAACTTGAAGGTGTTGTTGAACGGGATGACTCCTTGAAGACAAATCTGGTTTCTTATTATCATTGTAGGTCTCCAGATTGGTCCAAAGTCTACAAATAGTGTTTAATAATATGAGAGGCCCCATGTTTTGACAGACATTTATGTATAAAGTTTATCTCCGACCTTGAATAGATTTCCCAAATCGACTATGTCGCAACAAGTGCTGAGTCTCTCGTACCTTTTTCATAGAAAAACAGTTATTTATGTCTGTTTGAAATAAGCCTAAAATCGAAAACGAAATCGAAAGAAAATAATTTGAAAAAAAACTGGCTCACCTCACAACAATTGTTTCTGTGCCTTCCTTAGAAAGTACGACGTAGTCTCTTATCTGGAACTGAAGCCATACAAGAAATCGTTTTTCTTGGTCTCTTCAAATAAGCTGACAATATTCACATTTCACAATAATTACTAGTTTTCTCAGTCTTTATTCATTCTAAAATCTCCAAAGCCCCCAACGTTACACAAGAGTCTATTATTTCACTCCGAAAACTAGTAGTCAACCGTTAAACACAATTTCTTTTCTTTTTTGTTTGAATATTTAACACCTGCTCATAACAGGAATCAAACTAGAAACTGCTGGATGTCCAGCCAAATGTCTTAACCGCTCGGCCATTGCGGCTTAATCAAATAGATAACTCCGTTTCTTTCATGTCAATTATTTCTAATACCAGGCAGCAGATGCATCATCGGAGACAAACAATTTGTTACTTGGGAAAGTCCGACAGAATAGAACACGGGAGAAACAAAGAAATATCTGTCGGAGAAGTCCGAGTTTGTCAATGAGAGAAAATGTAATGAGCTGTCATCCACGGGATTGGCTTTTGCTAATGGAATGGAAGACCGATCTGTGCTGAGACACAGCTACAGAGACGCTAGAATTTCATCTTCTATATTGTCTTGTAAATAAAAAAGTATCTTGTAAATTACTAAATACGTTGTAAATTACTCAGTGTCATATGACGCTTTATTTTTACCCCAATTTTACCCCAAAATTGGTTCGTTGATAAGAGAAAATTCGTTCAGTATTGTATAGGGATCAAATCTTGGCATTGATAATCCTGACATACTACTCACCATAGAGCTTTCAAATCCACATCCGATTATAGGAACACAATGAAGCCTTAAAAAATTGCAAAAAGGAAACTACGTGGCTGGATGTTCAGGGTGATGTTTTTAATATTAACGCTTTTAAAATCGAAGTATTGACAAAACTGTAATAGATAAAATCATCCAGTTTTTTGTAAAATATACAACAGAAGTAAAACCTTTGTTTGATACCAAATATGTTTAGATGCAACAACAGGCAGGTGAGTAATCAATGAAATGCTTAAATCAATCAATCAAGATTATGTTTCAAATCACATTTTCATGAGCCATTCTATGGTGACAACTTTTGGCTTTTTGACGATAGCTTGGTAACCATTTATCGCATTTGAACAAAATTGGTATCAAATAAAATTTCATATCATATCAGTTACAAAAATTGCATGATTTCATCTATTACAGTTTTTCAATACTTCGATTTCAAAAGCGTTCATATCAAAGAATCACCCTGTGTTGTACTCACCACTAAACCGTGTAGTATTTTCGTTTTTTTATATTAAAGATTATAAAACTGCGCTTACTATCGAATGTCAGTGACGTTACGATCTTGGCCTTAGACTTCTAGCAACGTGGTGATTGTGCCTGCTCTTTTTGTTGGTCCAGCGTTCTTTTGATT
The DNA here is from genome assembly GCA_032362205.1 of Clione limacina. Classification (NCBI taxonomy): domain Eukaryota; kingdom Metazoa; phylum Mollusca; class Gastropoda; order Pteropoda; family Clionidae; genus Clione; species Clione limacina. The sequence continues at coordinate 3,154 of JAUUEB010487498.1, read as the reverse complement.
TCTCGAGAGGACGTTGTGTTATTTTCCCATTATTCCACGCACAATTATATTGTGAGTGGTATATTTTCGTCTTGTGTGTATGTGTGTCTGTCTGTTTACGCGATAACTTGAGTAAATTTGCTCGGATCTCTTTCATTTTTGGAAGGATGATAAAAACCAAGAATATAATTTCTGCTATTTAAAAATTGACGGAGTTATCGTCATTTTTTTGGCTATATGTTCTTTGTTAATTTGGTCACATCTTCAGAGTTAAGAATCTGAAATGTTGCAAAGAGGCTTTCACACATTTTGAATAATCAATTTAAAACAGAGTTATGGCCCCTTGAGTATTTTGCTATATGTCTTTTTTAATTTTTGTGTGAACACGCTGTGATTCCATCGTCAAAGATAGAAGATAGCACAGATGCTAAATTCGTGGGTCCCTAAACGCTGTAGTCTAATGTTTTGAAAACAAAACAGTTTTGACAGAGTTATGTCCCTTTTATGATTTTCAGGTACGTTATTTAAGCAGTGGACGCATCGTTGGGAGTAAGACCCTGAAATATTGCACACAGGCTCTTCTAGGGACCTTCGAAAAATATTTATCTCAACTTTTTGAAATAATTGGTTACAGAGTTATGGGCATTGAGTTGTTTGCTATATGTTCCTTGTTACCTGTATCTGATGTGCGTGGTTGTTCTCTCTATGAGTACTTATTTTTCTAGTAAGTTATACTTGCGGTATCTTGAATAAAACAAATTTGCAAAGCTTGTATTGTTTTGGTTATTTGAGCCAATTCGTGTATAATGTAGGCCAAAGTTAAATTCGCCGAACAAATAGGTTCAATGATTTGAATTCGTCGAATTAGGTTTACCATGATTTTTACATTTACAATAACATTGCTTTTATATCATAAAAATGTAAGTCGAAATTTTTCCTAAACTAATTGAATTGTAGTCGTTTAATTTTAATTTTTTCATAGTAACCTTTGTCACTATTTATTGCAAAAGAAAATTAAAAATGATTAGCGATTCTTTGTTGGAAACTACGATACTACCTTTTTATGAGAAAAAAATATATCATCCTTCAATTGCATCGAGTTTATATTGATTTTGATGTCTTTTACAGAGTGGTTTGAGCATTTCAAGAGAGATATAAAAACATTGTCTCGAATATAGTGTTAATGTAAAAGTTGGTCTATTTGCACTGGTTACAGGTTTTTTTCCTAAACAAAATGAACTAAATGTACCGTGACTCCCGTCTGGAGCCGTGTCGGATAATGTATGTAATCATATCATGCGCTGAAAGGCACAATCTGTAAGATTCTTTTTAACTGTAATTCGAACAACGATCAGACGTGATTTGGGGGGGGGGGGGGTTAAGCAACTAATTTTAACAGCAACCCCCTATTTTCGAGCATATGCGCTGTTTTTTTTCTCATATTAGATTGCCCATACCTTGAGATATCAAAATACAAGAGGAGCTGAGTTGGTACCAAAATATAGGTATATAAAAGTGTTTTGTTAATATGTAAAATTACGATAATTAACTCTTTTTATATTCATGGATACTAATGAGAAAGTCAAACATATTTTTTTTAAATTACCAAATTTTCAAACGTTTTCTATGGTCATGAGAACACTAATTGATCTCAATGTTTTCCAACGAACACACATGTCTAAACGGCCTTTCTATAAGACAAAATCCCAGACTTTGGGATTTTTTTAAATATGATTTTCTGAACTCTTTTTTACGCGACAAAAATCGCTGCCGCTCTATTGTAATTAGACCCTCTTTCGCCCCTTTCAGGGCTAGCCTACCAAAAAAGGTATCAACACATTCATAACATTTTTTACTAATGTGAAATGCTACTATTTATGTATTAATATTGATGGGGAAGCCAGGTTAGTTATTTTAAGATAGATGATTAATCGTTGGACATAGCAAAACTATCTATTTATAGCATTTACAAAATATCTTTAAAAGAAAAAGAGGTATATCAGGATTAAATCACAGTTAAGTTTATATAGGTATATTTTTTCTCTTGCATTTTATAGATTGTTTTAAGCCTTTAAAGTGTTGTTTTTAAGTTGAATCAGACATCGCCTGGAATATATGGTCTCAATCTAGATTTGGCCTTTTTACACTGGTTACAAGTATACTCTTGCAGGTCAGAATGAATCTCATTAATGTCACTATGGTACTAACGAACCATGAATAAATTGTACTAAATGTCGGTTACTATGACTACTGTCTGGAATATCAGTTGATCAGATTACCCTTTTAACCATGCCAAGCGCTGAAAGACGCAATTTGTAAGATTCTTCTTTTAACTGTAGTTCGAATGAAAGATCAGACGTGATGGATTATCTTCGTCCATATCTACTCAGTTTGCTTGCAAGTAATGACCATGCCCCAAAGCTCATTCACTGCAATGATCATGGACAGTATTAAGTCCAAATCTCTTTTCCATGCGTCTTTCATTAGTAAAATCTTTATCATAGGGTTAGTCGGGACAAGTTCATAACGTGGAATTTCGATACTCATTATCCAATTGATATCACTATGATACTAATCACCCCTAAATAAATTGCACTAGATGTCGATTACTGTGACTCCTGCCTGGAAGCTGGGTTGATCAGATAACCTTTTGATTCATGCAATGCACTGAAAGACGCAATCTGTAAGATTCTTCTCTCATCTCTAGTTCGAATCAATGATCAGACGTTTTAAGTGGTCTTCGCCCCGCCCGCCCTTATGTACTCAATTCGCTTGTAAATAATGACCATGTCCTTAATTTCATTCACTTGGATGGCCATCCGCCAGTATTATGGCCAGATCTCTATTCCGTATGTCTTTCGTAATTTTAATCTTTATAGTAGGATAAGCCGGGAAAAGTTCAGACCTGGGAATTTCCTTCCTTCTTTTTATTATCACTGTCGTAAGTGATTTTAAGAATGGGACCGATTCATGAATGCTCAAGCGATGATTATGAAATGATACCTGTCCAGGGGCGTCCATAAGGGGTGGAGGATGGGCCCGGCCCCCACATTACGCCCCACACATTACACCCCCCACAAAAGCAAGTAAAAATGGAAAAAATGCAAAAGCGGGGAATAAGCAAAAGAGAGAGGGAAAGGGAGAAAAAAGGAAGAAAGAAGAAAGGAAAACAAAG
>JAUUEB010487487.1:0-10832 GCA_032362205.1 Clione limacina | reverse complement strand
CTCCTCTAAATAAACAATCAATTGAAAAACTCTCATATCTTGCAAAAGTCAACGCCGTATGGAGGCAGGAGATCGTGCGGAGCACGATGAGAAATCATTAAAACAGCTCTACAGTCAGTCAGTCGTTTATTTCATAAAACGAGACTAGAAAACCCGTGGATTAATAGAAATACCAGTCACTATTTCAGGAATGAAGATACAAACGGCATATTATTTTCAATCAATCAGGATTTAATATAAATCAAGTTCAGTTGCATGAACAGTTATAGCCGATATTCAAGGTGCCCCCCCCCCCATATTAATCGATGCATGTTATTAAGCAGACCAGAATAAGAGTGGGCATTTCAAATCACGTAAATTTGTTAATTATAACTAATGCACCAAAATTGAAGGATTATGTTCATGCATTTGGATTCTATCTCCACTAAAAGACTTCAGGAGCTATTCTTTTATCTTAACTATATCATTTAGTAGGAAGAAGGATTTGAATTTGCGTTGTTATAACTGTTGTTCAACTTGCTACGCCATAAGCATCTTGAATTAAAACAGCTAGTTTTGATATTCGTCCGGACAAGCTAAAATACGTATACATTAACTTAATTTCAGGCACAATTTCAGAGTCCTTTCATTTTGTGAGGCCTAAACCTTTTGCTTTTGTTATGAAACAGGTAACTTCAGTGAGGTTAAAATTCAGAATGATAAAAAGAATAAGATCAGTTTTTGTTCGGATGAAGCGTAGATATCACAATTACGAAGTTATTTCAAGGACAAATTCTGGTCGATTAAAATAAATTAACAAAATACATTAGCACACTACTAAATGCACATATGAAGTATACACGGAGTGTTACTAAATAAATTCTCATACAAAAATTGAACCAATAATTCTGAGGTCTTATGAAATGTACTTACACTTTCTTTTCTTCATAGTCAGAGTCATCCTGGGGATAAGTTTTAAAGAGAAATGTTAGAAAAAAATTGAGACACAAAATAGTGGTTTCTCATTGTCAACACACGGTGATTAAAGTAACTGATAATTGATCTTTGAAGAAGCTATGTAGCAATTTAGAACATTTTTCAAATTGATCATTTCAGTACATATGCCTGTCATGGCGGTTATAGAAACGTTCACGCCCTTTATTGTTTTTTTTATGTTTTGAGAATAGAGTGCTGGGGTAACGTCGTAAATACGAAGGGAAGTGGAGAAACTTATGAAATGTGCGGGGCTCAAATTGAGACATTTGGCTTATATTCTGATAATCGAGCGATACATTCGGAATAAAGTTATTTTTACTAATGAAGTCTAAATGGGCGGAGGATCAATATCTTTTATTATTATTATCTTTCTGTTCAATCTTTAAGTCAACACAGATAAAGTGTTAGTAGTAAAGGATGAATTTAGGCTAGCCAAAGTAAAACCAGCATACCAGTAGTCAACCCGTGTGAAGTATCAATTTTATTATTCTAAATCGGTAATACGACACTTGCTCAAGAAAATATTCGAACACATTCATTACGACAGTCTCAGGCTATTTTGTCTACACTGCTTTAGCACAAGGCTATTTATGTATTGGTTTAGTAAAAATTACAAAATAAATGAAAGTTCTTGAATGTAAAGTGATTCGAGCTTTAACTTTTAAGTAAATGCGATATATAAAAGCATTATTAAATTTAACTAATTGGCCTAACAGGTTTAAATATAAAGTTTATTAAGATTATAATCTCAAAGACAAATTGCGTCTGAGCCCTCATTCTTTTTGTATAAGTGTATTTCCTGTTATTTATCATGGAAAACTATTCCAAGAAATAGTTATATTTTTCTTGTGTTATAATTATTTCTTTTGCCTGATTGATCGTATAGTTCTCAGTTTTGACCTGATGAAGGCACATCTGCCGAAAATTTGTTTATTCTATTTGTTAAATGCAAATCATAGCCGGTTTACCAGACAGATATATTTTCGATATAAAGTATGTTGACACAATACCACGAGGAGTTCCACGCACACCTTAAAACCGCGACGCCTAAAACAGTAGAGAAGACGGGGCATGAAGCCTTAAAACTAACTTGTTTGCAATAAATAGGGTAATGTAATGTGATGCTGTGACAGAGCGTCTTTGATCATTGTGAACACACAAATTAGTCTCAAGAATAGCAGTTTAAGAAAATAGTGCATCATTTTAATGCATCTAAATATCTTCTCTAGCTTTTCCGTAATGAAGATATAAGTGCTGTGATACTCGCCTCTGGTATGAATACTAGGTGCGAAATCTTACATATAAAACCCAGGTGTACTCGACAAATTAATATACCACCTCTAGATTGAAATCAAACCTGCCTAGAACTTGGTTATATTTGTACAGTTAGATAGATAATCAGTTTTCTAAGAGAATGAGAGATATTTTTAGAGGAGTCTTATTAAGATGCTAGAACCAGTTTAATTGGAATAAGAAATCAATTTATTATGCTTGTGAGGAAAGTTCAATTTCTGCTCCGAATTCTAAAAATGGTCATACCAAATAATAGTAAATGACTAAATTAAAAGTTAGAACTCTTAGCCACAAAGAACCTATTAACACGATCTTACCTCTTCATCTTCATCTTCATCATCCATTTCCTCGTCATCGTTATCTTCATCTTCATCATCAACTTTTGGTTTCTGCTGAAGGAATATTCAATTGAGTAATCTAGTTGGTCAAGTAATGTTCTTACTAACATTTACTTTCTACTTCATACAAATGAGATGGTATATGGACATGAGATGGTTGTGTTCCGCGTTATATCTAAATTCATATTTTAAATAAAGTGTACATCAGTAAATTTTACCAGGGAGTAAAGGTATAGATATTCAAAAAAATAATGCAGATTAAATTATAGGTCGAGGAAACATTTCATCTTATTTCAGTTATTTAGTGTTAAAATTACTGAAGGACTTAATTTGACCAGGTGTAAAGGTTAGATCTAGCATGATTTACAAGACAGATGATTATCCCTTCCTAACAAAGTCTTCGAAATGACACGAATGAAACTTATTGACATTTAATAACAGGACGGCGAGGGGGGGTATTCTATTTTAGACATTTGAGTTAGTGGGAAAACGTTTGACGAATTTACTCAATATCGTAGGTAACTGATTGTTGAGGAACATGTTAATCTTCAGAAATTCATTTAACAAAAACAATATAAGGCTCCGTTGTAGCTAAAGCAAACAAACGAAAACAATGAATATAAAAAAAAATGTATTGAAACTAGTTTAAAAGTTATCATTTGCATTAACCCGGGTGCGTATCTAGGATTTTTAAATGGAAGTGCCGATTTTTTAAACTCGGTTAATTTTAAGGTATCAAAATCAGTTGCTAATTTCATGTTATTGAATTATTCCAAACCAAAAAGTAATAACGGAGGACACTGGTTTATTAAACTAAGTTTAAAGTAGTGTTGCAAAATACAATTGATTTACTATTTAGCAAATACCATTACCTTATTTTGCTTTCCAGACTTAGGTGGGGTGGTTTTGCGTTTTGCTGCTGGTTTCTTGCCCTTTGCTGGCTTCACTTCTTCCTCTTCCTCATCTTCCTCGTCTTCCTCATCGTCTTCATCTTCCTCGTCTATGTCCTCACCTTCTTTCTTCATCTCACCATCCGTTGGTTCTTCAATGGAGTCGTCAGCTACCCCTTGTGTTTCATTTAGTTGCTCAGGTCGTGGGAATTCTAGGAAAATAAATAGCAGAAGACAAGAATAAGTAAAATTTTTACACAGCATCGAAAAAAAACTGAATTTTATTTCTTAAAAGATTGATTTCATAATTTGAGATGAAAAATGCCAAGGCCAAAATTTTCCTGCTTCAAGGTATGGTTTTCTAACTTTTTATGTTAAGATGGAATAACCTATATACAAAAATAGAACTGATTACTCGGTTCATCTGGTGATTAACATAATAATTAATTAATTGAAATTATTACATAGTTATAAAAGATCTGTTGAAAGTATATCGACCGGGCAAAACCCTCAGGTCATCAATCGACACATTACTTTCGTATGGCGGGAGATCTTTTACTGGTCCCCACATTGCTTCTTTCAGTTAGAAGCGCCCAGGACATCATTACTTGCAAAAAGAATCTCAAACACCATTTTTCCACCCAGGCTTTTTGATGCCAACCTATACCAATTTTGGGTTTGAATTTTGTTATCATTGACCATGTTATTTTGTTACTCAAAATGGTCTTGCATTTGGTTAACTTTAATAATTACAATTGGAGTTAATGATTATCGTTTAATGGGTAATTGTGAAATCGTCATGTTATTCTCGCTGTATTGTCGCTGATGTTTTTCTATCCAATGAGCTTTGAGAAATGGAAAATGCGCATTATATTATTACTGTTAAGTATATTATTACAAAAAAACTGATGTAACTTTTACCCGTTAGGTAATTTCCAGATAAGTGAACTGGTCCATTTCCTATCAAGGTGAATGTTCCTCCAATTTTACCATTCAAGGTTATGTCCAATTGACACTGAAATTACAAAAATACAAACATGGTAGAAATGTTGAACACGCATTGAAACAATCACAGAACTGCTTAGAGAATATTAGGATGAACACTAAAAGCAGAAATAAAATCTTAAGATTCATTTTATAACCAATACACGGATCTTGGCATCGTCTTGCCCTATATTTTCTGAGGAGAACCAATGTGGTTTTTTTAATATATTTTTGAGTTGTAGCTAATACTTTGTCAAAAACCACAATTTCAATCAGTTATGTTTGCAGACAAATGATAAACTTGGACTATGATACTTTCACTTACCATATTGTTTTCGCCTTTAACCAAATGCACAATTGCTCCTTTCTGGACTTCCGATTCTTTATCTTTGCTGGACTCTAGCATTATAATGTGCGAATCCTTGGGTACTGTGCCTTCTCCAAGTACAGCCTGGGGAATATCATTAAATAAATGACTGACAAATTGTACAGGTTAAAAGATAAGTGAGCTCTTAAGCTAAAAATGTGCAATTAAATGTATGTATGTATAGCATCATATCGAAATATGTGTTAGCAAAAAGCTTATAACAAGTGTAAATATGCATAAAAAGACAGTATCGCTTAACAGTACGTGCAGCACCAATCGTACAAATACAAGACAAAAGTAACTTTATATGAGCAAATATACAATGCCACTAACAAAATACATAAAAGCAAAATTTAAAAAAACACTTTAAAAAATACTTTAAAAAACACTTTGTGTAAAATGTGTCTTTTTGCAAGTGGGTCTTTGAGACGTAAATTATAGTTATCAAATAATGTGGTCACATATTTTACAGTAAATGGTTTGTTTATACTAATGTGTTCTAGATTACATCCGTTTGTATTTTTTGCATCCACGTATATATCTATGTACAAAATATTAAGTTCTTACCAGTTTAAGGAAGAGAGTATGCTCCAAGAAATCCTCGTCCCCTGCCTCCAGTTCATCATCAGTGATTTTCCAGGTGTGTGTTCTGTTAGTTTCGTTCAACTCAATGGCTGAAATTTAAAAATGAAATAATGTAGGTATGACCCAATTCAGTATTATCGATAACCAAATAAAGGTCTCAAGTCGGTAACAAATATTTTGGATTCGCAGTCTGGTAAAAAATTGTCACCCAGGATATGCATGCGCATCTATTTGGTAATTTATTCGAACAACTCTTATATTTCAAATTAAAAAGTATTGTTTTATTCGCGAAAAAAAATCACGCGCTATTTCTCTATTTGTAACGCTTAATCCTAGTAAAATGACAACGGTCTATCTGATGACAGTATCAAGCTGCATAGTGAAGGTTAAATTTAAGATTTAGCATTTTATCCTTTGAATTACTTAACAATAAACCTCATCGACATAATTTACATGGTTACAGAGAATTACTCTAAATTCCACAATTTATCATTTAGTTTCAGAAGGGCCATCTTCGGTTTTTATTTAAGAGAACCTTAGAGACGCAATTCGACTTTTGATCAAACAAAATAAAAAAAGTACAAATATCAAATTACAGCATTATGGAGGCTAAAAATTGTTTAATGACCCTTTGAGTACTATGGCACTAGTATAAGAGTCAAAGTAGCCCTGAATGGAAAAATTAAAACGAACAAAGGCGATATATTTTAAACGCCATATTCGAATTAAATAAAAGTTTCGACATTTAATGGCACTATTTTAAAAAAAGCTCATTATCTTTGATGCCTTGAAAATAGATTTGTCGGGTCAAAATAATATATTCTCTATGGATAACATGTACACCAATCAAAGCGTGTCTGTATTGCAAACATAGCTTCTGACCTGAAGCTGAAAATGAACCCGGGAATTTATAAAACATATCAATACACCGGAAGTGGTACCATACGGTGGTTAAGAGATCATTATTTAAAGAATCAGCACAAAAATAATGCCATCCCAAATTGCGCAAAGTTTGATACTAGACCGCTGGACTACACCCAAAAATCTTTATACGCGTGTATAATCTTCTTAAGATCAAACAATTTTGTTTACCAGGTAAAAATGCAAAAAAAGATAAGCAAGCAGGGAAGTCAAATTGACGAATCTTTTTTCATATAAGTGTGAAATATAACTTTTTTTAGTATTGAAGGCATGCAGATGAGATGAATGGACGTTTTCCCGTGTAGATAATCGAAATCATTGAAGGGGCTTGTGTTGCTCAAGAAATATTTACGACCAATATTATAGAAAATATGAATATATATTCTAATTTAAGATGATCTTTTGTATAGTAAATATAGGTGCCATTTATTTAATATGACTTTGTAAATCCTACCGATACAATGCAAAAAAGAAATTGATAACTTATGTCTTCTATCTTCTTGAGAAATGTTTAAATGATTAAATGCATATACAGGCCACATATATAAACGACGTGTAAGACTAATGGCTATTTTTTAAGTGCAATGTGGTTATAATATACACTAAATTTTGACAGTTTTGATTTATCATTTCTGAACATTGCACTTATTTGAATTTAGATGTAAATGGGTTCAGTGTATTTTGCAATTCTCAATCCACAGAAATGACGACAGCGTTCCTTTCTTTAAATCAAGATCAGTCAAAATGTTGTAAACGTTTTCTAATGTCCTACTTTTAAGTAGTCAAGTAACTTAAAATCCCAGCCCGGAATCATGAACATAAAAAATAAAAAATTAAAATTAAAAGATTTAAAGAATAAACGTCATAATCGGACATTTTGGTAACAATTTAGCAATGTTGCACAAAACTAGATTTAAGAGATTCCGTTTAAAAATGTTATCATGGTTAAGTGTTTTAAGCTTTCTAGACGACAAAATATAGAAAAGGAATATTTAAGTAAAATGAGAACCTCGCGACACTTACTGCAACTAGTATTAGTTAAAATCGAATGGTATTAAAGCCATGCGTTCTCGTTTCAAGTTGTCCGGAACCCAGACCCCAAATCCATGACCCCCCCAGTCGCATTTCTAGTATATATAATGTTGTACGGGTCCTAAAGTGGTTTGCAGGGGGGGGGGGTAATAGCCCAATTTCTACAGCAGCCCCCTATTTTCGAGCATGTGCGTCATCTTTGCTAAACTGGCTATATCTTGAGAACCAAAAGTGCTAGAGGGACTTTATTGGTCTCACATTAAAAAGAATTAAATTGTATTAATGATTTTTATGACACATTTTCTCACGTTTTCTATACCCCTGAGAACACTTATTGGTCTAAAATAAATTCCATTGACAAGAACTTGTATTTTTGGTTGTCCTATTAGGAAAAAATCCCCAAAAAATGTTAAAGGCGATTTCCTGGCTATTTTCGTCATTTCTTTATCGCGTCAAAAATCTGTACCGCCGTATTAAAAATCCCCCCTGCTTCCCTAATTTTATAGCTAGACCACTCAAAATGGTGTCAAAACATTGATACTATTTTAGACTAATGTGATATTACCAACAATTATAAAGAAGTGGGATTGGATTGAATTACCTGGGAAAGTAGCGGAATTACGATCAAATAGCGGGATTGTCCACTACATTGCTAACATGCACGGTACGGCTCAGATAAAGGAATAACAGTACTCTTATTTCTGTGCGGTAGGGTCATGTTCATGGATGCGTTAGTGTGTCTTTGATGCAAAAAGTGTAGAAAACTTTGATTCAACATTTTGATTAATGTGTTCCATGACAACAAAACCAGCCAGAAGGGCATGAACTGTAGGGTCATGCTAAAGGATGTGTTAATGTGTCTTTAATGCAAAAAGTGTAGACATCTTTGTTCCACATCTCAAATATTCTATGACATGATCAGTTGGACGACCGACATGAACTGGAGCGTTACGTTCAGGGATGGGTACATTTTTTAGACTAAAATGAAATCTTTTGTTCCAGGACAGAATATTAAGCCATTCAGGATGAGTTTTATGATATATGACGAGGCCCGCCACAAGATCATCGACAACCGATAAGATATGTTGTTATATGAGAGCATATACTTTTAATAATGTCTACCTTTTCCACTTTTGCATATATTATATTAGCCTGGTACAAATTCGCGAGTGATGACGTGCAGAAGATGAAGATATTCAGGATTATGCAAAACAAATGTGAGTAATTTTGTGTTTGACCCTCTTTCATACCGGTTTGGTGGTGTTTTTAATTCAATGTGATATTGCGTAAATCAGTTAACTCACGCGTAATTTGTAATGTTTTCTTTTTTTAAAGAAACCTTAAAAATGCCTCTCTCCCTCCCCCAAAGTTAAATAGAAATGCTACAATGCATATGTGAGACCAACTATCAAATATGCGGGAAAACCACATAAAATCTCAGTGCGCGCACTCACTTATATCTATATCTCCGGCCTGCAACGATTGCAAAAGGTCCCTTCGGACAACTTTCCTTGGTGCTGTTGTGCTTGGACCCCGTGCCTTAATTTGTGATAGTTTGTGCCACTGATTTAGGTTTTCCATGAAAATGAAAATGTTCGGACTGGAATTCGATGTTCCGAACATATCACCGAAATGCCTGTGGAATGCTTCACAAGCATTAGTGGTTGTTGGAGCATCATTTCGCAATACCCCTGCCCAAAGATGCGGAGGGAATAATGAGTTGGGCTGCATATAGTTGTCCTTCAAATATGTCACAAAAGGCTTGACTTCACTTGGGGCTCCTGACGAAAATTCCGCGAAACATTCGGTCACCATATTATGGTCGAGACCTGGCAGACTGAAACAGTGGCGAAGAAACTTGCCTACATGCGATTCTTTCATGCGATAAGATTTTAACAAACCAAGGTTTTGAATTTTTCTAAGCCAACTCTGAGCTAAATGAAAATGACAACCACTTATTTGTGTTTCTGGAAATTCTTTCCTTACTGCACTCAACATGCTGGCTTCAAAGTCAATTAAAAAAGTTCCTATATTCATAGCACCAAGTGAAAAAAGTTCATTTTTCACTTTCTTTAGCATCATTTGATAAGTTTTTGTTGATTTGTCTGGCAAAAGGAAGTAAAACAACGGATGGTAACTACCATCCTGAAAAAAGTGCATGGTGTAGAGTTGTGCAAAAAATTTAGGGCAATACTTAAAAGTACCATCCCCAAGGAGTGTCACATTTTGAAAGTTTGCTAACATCTTTAATGAAGATCTATCTCCTAGCATCACTATCTTGTGTTCCCAGTCATTAGATTTGATGATGTTGTCGTCACTTTCTGCCATGCCACTTATCACTTGAAGTCACTTCATAGCATTCTTCAATTGTCTTCGGTAGCTTTGGTCTGATTGAAGCTTTGGCACGATGGACAACCTGTTGAAGATTTGTCAAGTCTTTGTTGGTGAGCATATCTTCAACTCCATCTATTTCCTGGCAGATCATTTTTGTCGGACGTTTGTTTTGGGTGAATGAAGTTTTCCTTTTACGATTTCTCCGCAGATATTTTTTCATTTCATCTGTTCAGGGTTTTGTCTAATAGGACGACAGAATATTAAGGTCAACTACATATTTCTAAGTAGTGGATCATCCAATGTTTATAAATTAATATATATAACGTCACAGTACGAGTGAGTGCACATTAATAGCTAACCTTAGCTGTACGCTTTTTATGCAAATCATTATATTCAGGGCAGAATTATTTTGATTGTCTGCCCTGACTCAATAGACAACAGCGACAGGGTATTGAGTTTTGTTTGATTCAGGGTGCCTCTGATTATTCGTATGACCTTGATCATGCAGAAATGACCGCTCTTCCTCACAGTAACGCCACATTCTAAATTCAACCACCAAACTTGGCAGAAAATTAGAATATCTGTGTCCTGAATTTAATGATTTGCATAATAATCAGAGGCACCCTGAATCGAACAAAAGTCAATGCCCTCTCACTGCTGTCTATTGAGTCAGAACATGTAGTCAGAACATGTTAATGAAAACTGGTGCTTTAATTTGATAGAATTCTTGTCAGTTTTGATAATAATAATGCCAGCTAAAGATATATAAAGTTATGTATTTTGATAACGTGTGCGAAAAGTTGGAGATGCCTCTCTACGTTCATGGACACCTGGGTTCTATTGTTAAAGAAACAAAGAAATCGTTTGATGGGATTATAACATAGACATGATGGCAGCCACGCCTTCGTTTAGCACCTTGGGCTCTGGGAGGATAGGTCACTCACTAGGTACAGGATGATCAGTATCCTTGACTGGTCAGATAGGGACAAGACGTTGCTTGTCCACCGTGATTAGAAGACCGATCTTTTGTGTTTTTAATATTATTCGCGATTTAAATGTGCTATGCATTACAATTCAAAACGGATCCTGTTACTACAGTCAGTGTGGAGTAAA
>JAUUEB010487476.1:0-10833 GCA_032362205.1 Clione limacina | reverse complement strand
TGCTATATATGTTAAATTACATCATATCAATATATTTTGCATTCTCTCTCTATGGAAACAGAAGTATTGATATTGGCCTACAAATGAAAGAATAAAGCAAATGGAATTGTATCTGATTAGATATTTGCAAACTTTTATTTCAAAATAGACCTCCTTTATTCTTTGTTCATGGCTGTAGCGTCAAAAGGGCGTAAATTTTCCAATTTAAATTTACTTTAGGATTAACTTTTTTTGACTGGATCCAGGATCCTAAGAATCTAGAGTGATGTGCCTACCCTAGATTTCAGGCCGGCTAGAGCGTCCGTTATGTACATGACACATCCTTGTGGAATGAGCCTACAGAAGAATACAGAGAGCACTTTAAAAAGACAATGCAATCTATTTTTATCATTTCAACTAAATGACCTGAAAACAATACAATTCAAAATCATCGATTCAGTACAAATTATTATATCAGTTTTATACTTTTGGTCTTTTTTGTTAAAAAATAGCATCTATGTTTTTATACCTAACTGGCTTTCTTGTTGATTGGCAGGTTATCAAAGGATGTCTGGCCAGGACGGGGAGCTGGTGGATCTTGGTGGGGCTGGAGTCACAATCGATGCTTCTTCTCTCGTCTCTGGTTTTACAACTGTTGGAGATATCCATGTGGATGGTACCACAACAATCATTCAGGGTATATCAGGTAGCTACATTTGATTACTTGTCTCTCCTTAAACCTATCATCACCCTCTAGGTTTTTAATCTTTTTTAGAGGATGAATTTTGAAAATAAATTTTGTTAAAAGAAAGATATGAATATTGTGCACCTTGCAAAAAATATTTTACATTAATAACTGCAAACGATGTTCATGACATTATTAATCTGATGACAATAAATTACTCGGAAGAAGATAGAAAAGATATTATGCCTTTATCTTTTAATCACACAATGAAACCTTAAGACATGATTTAAAAGTTTTTTATAGCATGGTTTAAATTTTGATAACAAAAATCTACTTTTTAAAAATTTACATTCAACCTCTTTGTCTCTCATGTACCATAGAAAACTCTGTCGATCATGAAAGGAAAAGAATGAGACTTGACAGCGGAGATGGAGATTTTGAATTTAACCAGATCAACCCAGAACATTCTGTTAAGGTAACAAAAAAATACAGTCAGTATTACATTTTCCAGATCTTTCAACAACTTCACAGGTTGATTTTGATGCCTGATAGACTCTTGGCATAATCTCTTTGTCGCTTAGCCCAGATTATTGGTTGGTGTGGCACGTTACTTTGCACAGTTTTAATCATTATAATTGTAATAAAATATTGATCATTAATAAATTATATTCAAATTAATATTGCAGAAAGACAGCATCAAAATCTGTACTGCACAGTGAGATATTGTGTAATTGAATGTGGTTATAGGACATCCATGCATGATGTAACTAAACACTTTAAAGAATGCTTTTAATGGATCCAATGCCAATAACTTTAAAAAAATTGTAATGCTTTTCAATAAATAATGTTGTATATTATCTCTTAATATTTGTCATATAAAAAATTCTTCTTGCAAAAAATGTGCGATCTTTTTTTCTGTATTTCATTGTATATCAAGACCATCTAGAAACAGTTTTACTCAAAAATCACAAATAATTCTGAGGTGTATTTCATAGATTATGTTGACAAGTCATATTTTTATCAGAAAATATATGGCTTGATTGTAGATTTTTCCAAAACTTTGTGTATTGTAGTTATCTAAAATCACATCTTTTGTTTAATTCTACGACAAGGGTACATGCAAGAAGGTAGTCAAAATTAGAAAATAATAAGATTTTATTACTTATTGTAACTTTTTGCTTTAAGTTATTAAATTTATAGAACATTTTGTGCAGTTTTTAAAATCATATATTGTCTTATGCCTTGGAAAATACTTTTTGAAAATATGATAATAAGTGCAAAAACAAATATTTTTAGCAACTCCTCTATATCTTAAGGTCAAATTCAAAATGCTTTAACTTTGCAGGCAATGGAGCTAGAGCTATAAAAAACTGTATACACTATTATGAAAAAATGATTCGGGGTAAATTCAGAGACGTCATGATTTTGATGAATGTCTTATCAACAGCCAACTGTGAGGTCTAATTCTAATTTTGAAACTTTACAAAGGTAACTTGAATAAGGGATATGTATCAAAAGATAATCTCTGTTTGTATTTGTTTGTTGCAGCAAATTCTATTGAGCATCAACAAAAATATCTGCTGTAGGCTGGACAGTTTGGAGGCCAAAGTGGACATGTTGAATGGTCGTACAAAGAATGTGGAAGACAAACTGGACCAGGTTCTCCATTGGACACGTACAATGAACTCTGGTTCAGCCTTGGCTAACTCTGCATCAAGGAAAGGGTAGGCTATGACTTATATGCAGTGCATTGTTTTTCCTCTTTGTTGTGTTTCACCTTTACTTTCCTCTCAATGTTAAAGCCATATGCTGTAGTTAAGATTGTGATAAATCACTTTCATCATGATTGTTAAACTAAACTTAGTAGTTAGTTAGGTCACATTTCTATGTTCTATAAGATTAAAAATGAGCTTATTCATATTTCTAAAAGAAGTCTTTATCCCTACTTCTAACCATAGGAAACCTCTTTACTTACATGTTCCTCACTCTTCAGTCGGATGTTGATCTTGCGAAGAAGAAGAAGACTCTTCTGTTGATGCTCACCTTCATTCTTTTTTCCCAAGCACTATTCGCTTGTGGAATTCTCTTCCATGCAACACTCAATCCAGTAACTCCATGACTGGCTCTCAAATCATCTCTTAAAGACACATACGGTATAGAAAAACCAATTTACATCCAAACTATTACCATTTTATCACCCCACACTTTGGCCATAACATAACTTTTACCCCAGAAAATGTTTAATAGACTAGTCCACCCCGGAAATTTGATAACAATACTCAATGACTGAGTCAATCAACTAAAATGGAGAAGAAGAAACTTTTGATATGTGTTTTAAATTTGAAAAAAAGTATTGGCTTTGCTTGAGTGGCTGCATTGTATCCTCCTAATTTTTAAAAATCAAGAAGTTACGGTTATGAGATGATCTAGTGTTATCAGGTCAAAATACCAAAATATATGATTTCCTTGGTTTATCGATAGTCTTGGTTAAACTGTTGTTTATTCTAGTTCATTCTCTTCCTGATGGTATTTAAAGTCAAACTGTCTGTTCCACATTTTGTTTGAAAAGTATTATTTACATCCAAACATATACCAGTTGTAAAAGTAAAGTAACCCATACTCATTACTGAGCTTCGGGTAATCAGGAGTTAGAGTCCCGAATTTTTAGACAACGGCATTTGAGGTAGTTTGTCATTGCTTTCCTCCCCGACTTTACTTTGCTTGGCCTAAAGAGGCTAGCTACTCGTTTTCGCAACTGGTCGCAGAGTCTCCTTATATTTCATGATACAAAGAGGGATATATTTAGGTACTTTACATTATTAGTGAATTCACCTGTTCATGCCATGCTAAGTTTTTGGTGAATTTTGTGTAGACACCCTCATATGACAATATAGATGAAAATCACTTATATGTAAAACTTTCCCTCTAACAAGAATGGTCTTAACCTTCCGATAATCACTTCATCTTCAGAGCTGTCATTGTTGGTTTACCACAGACAAAGCAAGAGGCAGTTGACGGTAAGCTCCATTTTCAACTTAATTTGAATTTATTATTACCAGGGAGTGGGTCCTCCAATATTGTGTGCAAGGATGTTATATCCCAAAGTGTATTCCCCTGCCTTTTTTGTGGTTGCATTCCCAGATTTCATAAACGTTTATTACTTTTATTGAATAATCAGCCTTTTTTATATCAGATGTATGATTCAATTTTTGTTTGTTAATTTGTAGTCATAGCTGTTGTTTAATGAAAGTTATTACATTAAAATTTGGGCTTTATGCGATAAAAAACCCTATTGGAAATTGTAGGTAAGAGAACACAGACGGAAATACCTATAATTCTGCTACTGTTTAGACCTTAAAGACCTACATTTTTACTAGCTATTTAATCTTCATTAAAAGCAAATGTAACCTCCTCAACAGCGATGGTTTGATTGATTGCCTGTAAGGCTTTTGCCAAATTTGAATTTCTGATTTATTTCTCTGTCGTTGTTGGTCCTATTAGTCATGTTTGACCATCTTTTTAATTATTTCTTGCCACATTGCCTAGATATTATTTTTGCTTTAATGAGTTGAAACAGTTGTTGGTAATTATTTAGCTTAGAATTTTGAATGTGAAATTGATAATTAAGAGAGAGGTCGGGGGAAAAAAAGTGTAAGAGTATCTTTAAATGATCCATAATTTTATGATGGATTTTTTTAGTTTGGGAATATTGATTATGAAAAATCTGAAATTTATGACCAAATAAATAAAAGGGGGAACAATTTGATATGAATTACTTTATTTTTTTCAGGTGATATGAACCCATTAGACCATTCCATCTCAAACCTGGGCCCAAATGTCACACTGATCACACTAAACACAGAAGGTAAGTGATCTGTTTTGTGCCTCTAGTTCTTCAAAGTGACAATATTTGTGCTATGGTGAACACTAATTGTAAAGACTATTTTTAACATTACGGTTGTAACACCCTTTGGCACGACCCTTCATTACAGGGTGGACAAATGAGAAATTTTATATGTTTTATTTGAGACATGTTCCTACATTCAATTCATAGTTATATGATGTTTAATGACAGTTTCGTATGGTGAAGGATAAAATCGGATGGTGAAGATAAAATTATACTTTGACACTTCGTTTTTTCTTGTTTGGATTGCACGTCTCGAGAGCAGATAGTTCTAGTTGATCCAAGCAAAATCCACCTTTTTTCAAAGCTGAGTGGAAGCAGGTGAAAGCACTTTATAAACATAAGGTGAGGGTATCAAGGATGATTAAAAGTTACGATCCAATGTGTAGATGTCATCGACCGTAAAAAATGTCCTTGTTTTTTATCCCAATGTCCCTTATTTTTACTCAAATCTCCTATGGTGCTGTCTCAGGGGGGTTGGCAACTCTGTTTGTACATTACTTCTTCTTCTTCTTCACAATTAAAGATGGATGATTTGAAACATCCCCTATCTTGTTTTCTCTTTTATATGTTTTAAACTACAGTAAACAATGATTTAATCAAAATTAACAGGTTTAGACATAGTTTTTGTTTAAAGGGAAATGAGATTTTATCTGAAAACGGACAAATTAAAGATAACTTGTTTCTACCACTGTAGCAAGACAAGTCCAAACTAGTCTACTTTGTGATCCCTTTGACATATACTACTATTGGTTTTTCTTGTATTATTGCTTTTAATCCTCACTATTTAAAAAAAATCAAGAAGCCATGGTAATTCTTTAAGATGGTCCAGGATAAGCTTGCTAAAATCTTGATGTTTACTTCAGAATGCTCTAGTTTACTAGGGTATAGCATGTTGGTTTTGAAATAATAGTTTATGAAAAAAGACAGATGTGGGAAAAATTGGGTCTTTCAACTTTCCTCAGTCTTCTGATAGTTTAGGTTGAAGAGTTTTTGTTTGCATCATTGTTTACTACTGTATCTGAGAAACAACGGTTAGACTATTATGAGAATGGATGTACTAAAAAAGCAAATTTGATTGTTTTAGAAAAAAATCAGGATATGATTGGATCTTTTAGGAATGTAGATTGTTCTCAGAAATGTATGTGTTATAATTTATAATAATGACTTTGTCAAAATTAAAGTTAAAATAACCTGGTTTGTTTTCATTGTGAACAGAGGACTTTCCAAGTGGTGCATGGCTGGGTGATGAGCATAATCCAGAGATGAGAGTTCGAGTCCCTATCACACCAAGGTAAGTCAAAGCGAACAGCCATTGCTTTGCAGGTTCATTTGGGATGTAGATAAAGGACCACTGTAGTAATTGGTTTCTTTGTCACAACTTCCCAGCTATTGAAATTATGTTATCAAATGTACTATCAACAAACATAAAACGAATTTTGACTTTCAACATAGTAAGTTGACAGCATTACATCAGATATTTAGGGAAGAATCATTCAACATCTTTTATGTTCAAACAGATTAATTTAATTGTGCAACATTTGTCATAAGTAATAATTACCAAAGATTGTCATAATGTTTATGTTTTTTATGGTATCTAACTTGATGCATCACGGTATTGTAAGAGTCACAAGTAGGTTTCCATACCTGGAGCCAAAGTCAAGCTTGAAATACATTTATTCTATGAATTTGTTTCATCCACAGTGATCTTCTTCATGTCCACTCCAATTGTCGCACTCCAGAGAAGATGGCACTGACGTTATTAGATTATTTGTTTGACCGTGACACTCAGGCAGCCTCAAACTTGTCTGGTCAAGGAAAACATGGGAAGAAACAACTTGACCCTCTCATGATCTACGGAATTAGATGTGAGTTATTTCTTGTGTAAATCTAGTTGAGGATTATTTTATGGTGTGTCAATCTTAAACTCCTTGATTGATAAATACTTGTTTCAGAGATGTCAAACCAAAAAATTTCCTTGTATGATTTTCTGTTTAAAAAATAAATCTGTCCAGACTCAATCTGTTATTAATCTTTGCTTTGTGGTCAAACGTCATCTGACTTTTTTCTGTTAAATAAATGTCAAACACAATGCATTTAAAGATCATTGACTTGCTCTGTATGCCACGTGTCTATGATAATATTGCTGTGTCATCTTCAGCCAGTGGTAGCGCAAGACGGAAGGGGTGTGGTTTCAATTAGTGTTGAATAACTTCACCTGTTAAAATGATTTTGAAGGCACCGATTTTTATGAGTTGGGTCGATTCCGTGTTAGAACGATCACTTGTTTTATAGTACTATATATCAGTAATAGTCATGCAACGAAATGATTATGAGTGGTCTCCCCTCTGTTAGGTACTTGACAGGCGTGGTGTTGAATGAAACAGGATAACGGCGACGACTGTGATACCTTTGAAGTTTTCAGTCACTGGCTTTACAAATGTTCTTAATAATTTGTTCTTAATAATTTGTTCTAAATATAAGTTTAATCACAAAATGAATGACATTTTTGAAATCAGCCCATCAAAATTAGTCAATCTGGTCGCGGCGAGCATTTTAAAGCCTTTTTAAAGAAATTAGAATTTAATTTATGTTCAAATCTGAAAATTTCACATGTGGAAGAAACAGGAAATATGGTTGATCTTCCCTTTACACAGACAACTGGCATCACATATGACTAGCGGTTGAGTGCGATCAGTCATGAGTAGTCGTTTTGAATTGAAATTCAAGTGATAATTTCTGACAACCATATCGTTTGAGACGTTTTGAGCATAGGATCGAACTGATCATTTGAGTCTGAATTGATTTGACTTCAACTCTAGTTTCAATGTCTTTGCTAGATACCTTTGGTTATGACGCAACTATTAATCATGCGAAAATAATCAGAAGTAAATGGTCTTAGATCTTTCAAGATTATGTTTGATATGAAGATGCTCTTTTGCTGTACTAGGAGAGAAAACTTCCAAATGCTCTTCCCAGTAATGGATAAATCCTATGGACAAATGACTGTAAACTGAAGATGTATTTATTTAAAATGAGCAAAAACTACACCTATCTATAGTTTCCTCATGTATGTACACAGACCAACAAGTAACACATTGGATTCCAACCCAAGAATCACATATGTCTATTTTGAAAACATCTAAATCTGGGAATTTCATGGTTGGATTTCTCATTAGCATTGTCCTGTTCACTTTTTTATTGGTTTTTGTTTATTCTGTTGTTTGAAATAGCCATTGCTTGTACAGTAGATACAGGTTTCAACGTTTCTGTAGAGCATGAGTGATATAACACAATATGACATACATTTTGTAACATCTATTCCCAGGTCACCTTATTCACCGATTCAGTATCACAGAGAATGACTGGCATCGAATCAAACAGAACATAGACTCCAAATGTCGTACTGCGTGGCGAAGACGGGCTCGAGGCATGCCTCTGACAGTCAAAGCTTTTAGAGGGAAAGCACCTCCTTCATATGTCAACATTGGTGGTCATACAGGAGATTATAGTGGAGGCAGTGATGAGGACTCGATGAGTCAGGAGGATGGAGAGTTACATATACATCAAGTGTGTTTAACATTTATGATATTGGTTCATTTCAGTAATTTTCACATTTTGCATTGTTATAAGGCACTAGTCACAAATAATAAAAAAAAGAATCTTTGTAGTTCAGTCCATCCCTGAAATCCAATAGCTCTATGGCAGTCTGGGGGCCTTCCTACATGTGGCTAGATTGGGCATCTGACGTACAAGATGGGGTCTACAACAAAGATTATGAAATTAAATTGAGCACAAAATCCACATGAAATATCTTCATCAGTTGGCCTATGTTTTATATTATTTTTAGAGATTTTCTTAATCTTTTCTTTATACAAGTTTTATCTTCCATTTTGTTGCAAAATACTAAACTGATTTCAACTAGTATTATAGGTATGCAAATTTAATTATTTCATGTGTGAACAAAAGTTTTCTATGAAAGTTAAATAACGAAATATGGTTTTCATCTTTCAATCTAATAGTCAGTTACGTTCTCCTTTTTTCTACCTCATGTTACCCTACATATCACCCTCTCATAGATCCAAACTTATTTTTTGTATCAAGTAGAAATGAATTAGAAGTAAAACAGATTTTTGTACTTTTTTAGGGTAAGCATTAAACAATTTCCTTTCTAGATAGCCTTGTCAATTTTACGGCGAATCTTATAATAATTTTTTGTTAAGAAAATGTTAAATGTGTGTGTATACTTCCTACAGCAAGCATCAGAGGCAGATATCCAGGCAGCCCTAGCTATGCAGGGTGAAGGTCTGCAACATGGGGAGATACAGATCTTACATGCTACACCTGAACAGATCTCACAATTACAACATGCTCAACACATACAGATTTTATCTGGGGATCAAGTTATAGGGGTGAGTAGTAGATTAATAATGTAAAGCCAAAATTCCTTTTCTTTGGTCATACAATTTTCAGTAAGTAATAGCTGCCTGAATTAAATAAAACTATGCTGACAGACAATATGATCTGTCTCACCGACCTGTCAACTTCATCACATCGGTTTGATGTTAAGCTTGCCTCATAACACAATTACCCTCTATTTGTCTCTGTTCTGGACCTTAAAAATAACTTCTGATTTAATTTGTACTATTAAAAAGTTATGCATTTATGGAAATTTAACAGCACTGCAATCATAAGAAACAATTCTATCAACAGTTTTAGCTTCTTTATATCTTTTCTGTAATTACTTATTTAGATTTTGGCTTATAAATAAATGACCAGTGCAGCAGTAAAAAAATTGAAATTATTAATATTGAAGCCTCCACAGATTTTCTTCATGAAAAATCCGATATTATTATTATCTTGAATAGTTTATTGTAGTCAAAGTTTAGTTTTCTAACATATTAAACAGAACACCCTGCTTACTGCTTATACTTTGTTCTTCTAACTATAACTTAGTAACTCTCCACACTGTCTCTTTTTCTAGCAAATCCAGCCTGGAGACATGTTACCTGAAGGCATCCAGGTGGCCACCATGACAACAGACGGAGGAGAGGTAATACAGATCCAACAGAATGTTCCTCCTGGGGCAGATCAAGACCCTGTTAGCCAATGACTGTTATCAGATCTTGTGTGAGTGATTGACAGCTGTGGGGTGTGTCAAAGGTGATTGGCTATGAAGAGTTTCTATAGACAAGTCTCGAAGAGTGTAGGCTTATTTCACCAGTCACAATGAAATAGTCAAAACCTGATGTTGTGCCAGATTTAGTGATAGCAAGCAAGGTCATAATGATAGCACACCCCAGGGTCATAGTGACAGCACACCCCAGGGTCATAGTGACAGCACACCCCAGGGTCATAGTGACAGCACACCCAAGGTCATAGATACTTATATCATCACACTGTGTTCAACACCCTATCAAGTATTGTCGCCCGATCTCAAACCTATTGTACTGAGCCATTGACACACTGGTTTAGGGTGTGATTTCAAACAAAGGAGTGTGATGACAGGCTGGCAGTGCAGCCACAGTCATTCAAAATATTACTCAGGATCTGCTTTCAAAGAAAGGAACATGAACAAACAATTTAATTGTTGACAAGTTGGATATGGATGTGATCTTAATAATTATATAAACAAAAACGTCCAACAGCATGTTTCCTACCTCAATACTAAGTGCTTTTCAGTATTCAAACCTCATTCAAGAAAAATCAACTTTCTTGTTACAAATAAAGAATTTATGTGTACCTCAAGGTGCTCAAAAACTATCAAAGCAAAATCAGAAGAATGTTCCTTGACATCTGATGATTGGCTTTTTTTCCATCCAATAATTGTCTCTGCTTGTGACAGAGGCTGTAATGCATTTGTGTTAATGGTTTCAGAACAATCAGTTAACTACTTTTTCCTTATGATTATTGATCAACAATACAATCTTTCAACCCTGACCTGTTGATCAACTTTGTAGTGGAAAAAATAGGTAGACTGATTGTTCTGTAAACTGTTTTGTATGTCCATGCATGATATGTTGATTTGATATGTGCTCTCATTTTGTTTGTTACCAAGTTGACCTTTTAATACTGTTGATATGAATAAATTTATGAAAATTAAATTATTAGTTTTGTTCTACTATTCTTTTTTTCCACTATATTGGGCAATGTTGAGCAGATAAATGATGTCAATCTACATGTAATCAAGTAACAGTATTCTGGCTCTACTAAATCAAACCATTTAGTCCGGCACCCAGACCCCGAATCCATTGGGGGGGGGGGG
>JAUUEB010487465.1:0-10834 GCA_032362205.1 Clione limacina | reverse complement strand
ATGTGTATACCAATGCTATGTGCACATGATTATGTTGCCTCTTAGTCCTGTTTTATCTTTGGTTAATCTAGAAAACTATTGTATTTATAACCAAAATTGTCGAGATTCCAAAATCATCATTGATACTATATTAATACCTGTTAACATAACAATTAAAAAGATTTTAAAACATTGACTGATGACAAAAAAATAGCGATAATGTACTTAACATTATTAATAAATTATGATTTTTCATGTTCAATAGTCTGCTAATTATATAACAAGATTATTAAATGGCGCAAAGCTTTAGCTCGTTCCATACGGCATTGTGTAACAATACTCATTGGACAATCAAATCACTCATTAAGCAATGACGTTAGTCATACAAAGCAGGCGTGCCGTATTGACTATACGATTACTGAAATAATATTATAATTGATGATGAAAATAAAATATGAAACATAATTTGATAAAACATAAAAAAGAGAAAATGAAAAAAACGAAGAAATAAGATGATAGATACAATTCTAGGTTTGTTATACAGATAAGAGTTGAGACTAGTTCGCATGAATGTTATCTTTATCTCTCCGAATCAACATTTCACGAGTTATCGTGATACATTGAGATAAGCTCAGCGTTGGTTGATCCTACTGACATACCCTTCTATACAGAAATAATGATTCTAATAATTTGCATTCAAATGGCTTTCCTCGACAGAAAGGCAAATGAAAACACGTTTTTATGATGAATTATCAACACCTGCAACGTCAGTGTCATAAATGTCTGACTAGTTTGTCGAATGAGCGTCTCAATTACACCCCATGCGGACACCTGAATGTTGATATAAACATGTCCAAAGATACTACCATCTAATTAAAGTCTGCGAATGAGGTGGGCCAGCATACGTCAATGACCTGCGTAGCTTATACGTACCAGAGAAATAAAAGATATCGAAGAACGAAAGTAATTGGTCTACATTCCTCAAACACATGATCAAACATACTGAGATAAGAGGGTTTAATTATTTTTGAAATTCAGTGAATGTTCTTTAGATCGCACTGACTTATACGAACATTTAGCTCAGATCAATTTGTTTCTCTTGTTTAAATGTGTTTTCCTGAAACATAACTATTTTGACCTTCAGCAAAAAAGACTGACCCCTCTTAACGTCGGTAGAGTACCTTTTGTAGGTATTTTCGATGTCCAAAAACGAATTTCTGCATTAAACCCTTAAAACGCCAATGTTCGCTCTAACATGTATGATAAAACGTATATGATTTTGATATTTTAACCAAAGAGGTTTTACCGCCAATAGTATTCATGTCAAGTATGTAGTGATGAATTTTGGCTTCAGTTCCAAGAACCTCTTTTAAACATCTGCTGAACTGAGAACTCCTGTAGTGTTTTGTGTTTATACGCTAAAACAGACCTTTAGTGCATAGCACGACATGGTTACCGGGTAAAGGAGACATACAGCTCGAGGGGAACCGGCTGATTGGGTTTATCTGGTTAGGTAAACAAAGTGCAGTGTTAATGAATTAACCAGTATTTCGTCCGACGAACAGGTATTTTTAGGAAATCTGTTGAAACACGTCATGATTTTAACAAAATACTACACCATTTTAGTGAAGGATCTTCACAGACCTGACATGAAAACTCACGGCAGTTAAAACTAAAATATAGGATACACAAGTTTAGCTGAGACTAGTGATGGAAGGATTTGAAATGATAAATGTCAAAGTTATTTACACATTGTTTATTGTGTTACTCAACTATAAACCTTGTTTGAGATGGTTAACCTGTGGATTATGAAAATGACGTACGCACTTAGGTAGTTTGAATATAATTTCATAACTCATATCATTTTCTCTTGATTTATAAAACAATTGTTGGTCTATATATACCACTACAATTCGATTCAACTTAATATCAAATACCAGTCTTGCAATTATAAGTTGATCAATGAAATAAATGGAAATACAGAATAAAAAGTCAATGATAGGGGGAGATACGATTTTCAAAAGACACTAAGCAATGAACCTCGTGCTTTATCACGAAATACCCCAAAGACTGTCTGTAATCTTACGTATCAATAATTTAGATTTTCAATTTGTATCATTCTAAGACATTTTTCATTCGGTTATTTGAACATGTCTTAGAAGTATATTAGATAACGCTTCTTAGAAAAAAAGTATTCAGTTATCAGAAAATGTGTTTTTGACCTTATCGTGTATTTTAACTATTTATTACAGAAATTGAATTTCCATCGGACGTATAACATTTTTCAATGATGCAAATATCAGCATTGTATTTGCATTTTTTTCAAGTGTTTCGCGAACATACTATGTATAACACTGACATATCTACTTACTGTTCTTTGATACACCATGTATTATACAACTGGACAATGGGACTCCCAACGCCTAGTTACCTACTTTTTAAGTAGTTCAATAATGTCTTATTTATTTCCATCCACGTGCCCCCCAAAAAGCGTCTACACCACTCAGTTATCTCCTTTGGAAAGTAATTAAGTACAATCATCGACAAATCAGTTCCAAATCGTGTGTTTATTCACATCCTCTATTACCAAACTACATAACCACGTGACAGAAAAAGTTGTTAAAGACTATAAAGTCAGGGATTTGAAGTTGTTTGAGAATGGTGAACATGTATATAGTGTATAGGAAAAGAAAATGCATCGCGAACACCAAAAAAGCGTTCGACCAAAATGACAAAACGAAATATGTCACAGTTTCTGATTATTGACACGCTCGTTTGAAAAAGAAAAAGATTGGTTCAGAGTTTCAATTCATATTCTTTTGAAAGAACACTGTTACCATTGTTGATTTGCTTCGATTCAATATTAATTGACTTTATTTGATGTTATATGAAATGTCTTTAAACAGCTAGTTAACAAACTAAATAATACACAAAATTAATACAATTTAAGACCAATACCTCAAAATGATTGAAGTTTCATCCTATGTATTTGGTTTTGTGATATATTATCTGAGTTAGTCTTGCTAGGAGGTACTAAGGTGTATTATTGAGAGTCCGTTTACTATTAGCGTAATTTTCGTGGCTTTGGGTTGCGTCGCGTGCAATGTTTTACAAAATATATGTATATATGCTTGATAACTATTTGTAAACCATCTAGCTACGCCCCTGATCATGTATTAATCACTTTACCGTTTAATCAGAAATGGTTATGAACTTATCATACTCAATCTATATGTGCTGTGTCTTTTAACTGATTTCACATTCCAGTCATCAAGTTCCAATAAGAAATAAACTCCATCAGCAGAGATGGACGAGTATTTGTTGTATGCCTTTGATTAAATGCAGTCGGCCGAAGATAGCATTGTGACTTCATATAACGTGAATTTATGGTTATCGAACCGGGTCAAATACAAATTACAACAAAGTGTTGCTCACCGGATTCTGAACTTGAATTTGTTGTTGAGAAACTCAGATAAATCGGTGGATGTATGAAACATTCTTTGGAAAAGAACCTAAGACTGCATATTTTAGACAATTCTGTTCATAGGCTTTCTCTTACTCATATACTCCCATAACTGTATGATATAAAACGTGTATGTGTCAGCCTCTTTAAAACCATATATGTTTCAATTCGGTTATATGTTCCATGCGTGTCTTGGAATTTTATATTATCTATGTAATTAAAAATTCGCTATTTCAATAAATAATTGTATAATCACTGTATGGTTGTGAAGACAGTGTATGACTGCTACAACGCGGTAGAGCACTATTAGCGGATACAGTTGCTGTATAAGTGCATCACTATTCCCGAAACCAAGAATTGGTTCTCGGGTATGTGACGATACGCGTTTGTGTGTCTGTCCCCCCGATAACTTAAGACAGATACAACTGATTGACAGCAAATTGCGTACGACGTTGTAATTCAACATGACGAAGAAGCCTATTTAATTCTAGCAATATCCGTTAATAATTGACAAAGGTATGGAATCAAAACTAATTAAAGGGATTGTATAGAGAAAACACATCGGCAGGTTTATTTTTCTTAACCGCACGTGGGCATCCAATAGTGCACAATGTGATCGTGCAGGACAGTGCGCCATGCAGCAACACACGATCCTTAATAAAAGCGAATTATTAATTGCAATCCAAGCAGGAATTTAACTTTATCAATCTTTTTCAATAAACATTTTGATAAATTTAAATTGTTAAGTAATGCTAACACGGTTAAATAAGGATTGTTTTTGTTTATTATTTACTCGGTTTCGGGTTTGTACTCTATCTGAGTACTCATGTTTCTATTAATAACCTGTATTAAAGTAACTGAGATCGATTAAGTGGACAATATTATTTAAGGATTTAGGCTGAAGATTATTATCTAATTTCCCGCTCATAACTGATGTAATGTTATATTATTGACCAAAGCACACATACAAATTAATACCAATTAGTAAGAAATTCAAACCAAGTTAGTATTGATTCCACAAATATACATGATTCCCTTAATACGATTATCAACAAACCACTTGTAATAGTTTAGCACCACTTAGCGCCCTCTAGTCTAGTAAATAACTACACCGTTATAGACAGTGTCAATCCTAGTGCACTGTGTGACCTGTCTTATTGTCATTTGTAGGGACATGTTTTAATTATTCACTCATTATCACCCACTATATACATTCCATTTTAGAAGATTTATTACGAGAAGTGTCATGACCTATTTATAATGTTACCTAATAGATAAGTAATGAATATTTCGATAAAATCAGAGACTAACTTTGACACTGTGCAGATATAATAGGGTTATAGAGTAACATAAATAGATGAACACTCCCAGACAATGACTATTTTTTTTTTAGATAAGCACACATTTGTACGTTTTGACTATTTAAGTTTTTTAAATCAGATATAAAAAGAATGACTAGGCGGTATGTGTTCCGATATTGCTCCATACATATTTTTCGCTCTGCTTCTTTCTGTGTATCTCTGTCTTTCTCTCACTCTATGTCTGTCTAAAGTGTTTACTTGCATGACCACTTCATAAAGTCATTGAAAGGCCAACAACACAGTCTCCAATAGTAAGACCTTTGTAATCAAGTAAAAAAGCAATGCCACTAAGACGGGAACCTAATAACAGGTCAAACACAATAAACCGAGCCAAGAAAACATCCCCGTTACAGACATCACACACTATATGTCACTATGACAAGTTTTTCCGACAAAACAACTTAATATAAAGATCAATAACCGCAGAACTATGCATGTGTTCATGTTAGATCTGAGACACTTTATATGCACAACATGGTGATGAAATGACAAAGGTAAACAAGTAAAATGCATTACGAATCAGACGATGAATATCCGAGAAATATGATCTCAAACGCATGTGGCATCTAACGCGTACTTGTTCTTTCGTATATATTTTGTTTATTCTCAATAATTGTTTTGGTTACACAAACCAGCAAAGATGGTACAAGAATTATGTCGAAAGCCTGCACATTGAGCGTGACTTTAAAAACATTTCATAATGTTAAACAAATGCATTTATTTCTGGAAACTAAGCGTGCACACACATATGCTAATGTTTAATGAAGATTAGTATGAGACTAAGTATAAATACACTAACCACTATCTACTTGCTGTTTGAGAATATTGTGATTGTGTTCATCAAAGCCGAAGAAATTCCTCGTCACCGTCAGATGATATGTTTGATACAATGTTGATATTACTATTTGTATGCAAAAACATCAATTCGTATGGACTGACGGTCAATGATAATGTTATCGATGTCTATGCAATGTTGATATTGTCTATAGATATAAAGTACAGCTATAGCTTTATGTTGCTTCTGTCGATATTTGGCTGAATAAAAGACAATATTACACAATCGCAATACAATTATGACATAGCAAACGTGACATCTATTTATAAGAATAGAATGATAGGCATTTTCTGAACGATACATAAAAACAACTACGTTTAAAAACAGTAACTAAAGTCATTTCGTTGATTTAATGTATATGTCAGTTTATGTATTCAATTGTAAAGATTAACGTGATTTATTATCCATCTAAAATATACACATTTTGTCAGTTGCAATTTGATATTTAATCCAGTTGTTCTAATTTCCTTTCCCTCTTTCTGTATCTCTTTATTGTGTATTTACTCGTCTTTTTTATATCTAAATCTCTTGTTATCGTTCGCTTATTTTATCACGTTCTTCTTCGTTTCTTTCAAATCACTTGCAGTAACAACTTGGTTCATTAAAAAACACAGGTGGTATGTGTATGTGTTATGTATCAAATTTTAAGACATATGTTCGTTTCATGTAAAAACAGGCTTTATACCAATTCATTACATTAACATCAAATATATCTAAAAGTTCATGAGACAACAGAAAACAAGAGAAACTCAATTATAATCATTAATAAAACATGTATAATTGTACAAATATACTTCTACTTTTCTAAACACCATTTCGAGTGTTGTTTGTTACAAAATCACGGAATTCAATTTTCACTCAAAACGTATGCTGTGCGTCAGAGAATCAAAGATAATCATTTGTGTTGCCGTATAAGTGTCTAACGTCATGTGCTTTTCAATTGATTCTTCAAATGTAAGAATATCAGACTACTTCCTGAAACCGTACTGTGGACTCCATTTGGGGATGGGAGAAGCACAGCAGCAATGTGTATACGAATGTAAAAAACAATCAATGATTTTTAAGTTCATTCCTACTGCATTGTTCTCAAAAAAGTTTATTTTTTCCGGTTTGGAGAGCGACGAAACAACAATACAAACAAGCTATAACTTCATTTTACCGAGTTCCATTTGTGTTGTTTTTTGAACATTTATTTTTTCTAGACAATGTGGCGTTCTTATATAATACAGGTGTTTAGTCTGTGATTGATGTTCTACTAAACCACGTGGACGTGAAATATATTTGTATAATGTAGAGATACCACGTCGGTGCTTGAATAAACATGTACTCTTTAATTAAGCCAATATGTATCAAAGTATCAAAAAACTCAACCTTGAGAAAGTCGTTCAATGTTTTTATGTTCCCGGTTTTCTTAATTTGGGTCTACAGTTAACGTGAGGCTTAAGTTAACAAAAAGTTCGTGCATCAAATTAATTGAATCGACAAGCACATTTACTTCTAAAATATAACAATTTGTATTTATTCGAATATTGTTCCTTTCGAATATAAAAGATATGTACTTAATATACATACATTCATGTGTTGCATTCTCTTTAAAACTTACAAAGAAGGAAATGTAGAAAAGCTTAAAAGCTTAAAAGCTTAAAAACTTAAAAGCTTTCCTATATATTTAATAATTACAAATAGCGTTCTTGTTAATGGTTGATGAAATTCATGAATGGCATTGACATGATAGGAAACTTCGAACTAAAATAAATTATTAACGTGTATTTTACAATTCGTTAATTCATTAACAGAAACAAAAACATTTACTAACTTTTTTTGTAAATACATTTGGGATATTCATATACTCTTTCTGATCTTGGCTGTCGTTTAGCGTTGTTAAGCTTTCATTAGTTATGCTGTAGCTTTCGTTGGCTGTAAATAATATGTTTTTAATCCTTAAGTTATACTTAAACTGTACATTTGCATTACGTAGGCCTTATTTCGCAACCACGTCATACAAACAACTAGCATTTTAAATATGTGAGAAGTGACGTCACAATCATATTTCCGGAGACGTATCTGATCATCACATTATCAATCATATGTGTTCCTTTCTGAGAGAGTGTCTACAAAACTTTCCTAAATACGTACACATACATGTAGAACACCTTAACCTTACGCTGGCTAAATGTAAAAAAAAATCACATAGTATAAAAGAGTCGTGTCTGCAGTTTTCGATATCTCATTATGTATTTTTTTTAATTCAAACTTCAATTAATACTTTAAGATAGGCCAAGGGAGCATTTTGAGTTGTAGTTTTTATAGTTGCCTTTGAAGAATTTGGTGAATTTGCAAATGGCGACTATTCTGACATTTGTTTGATAAAGAAAACTAGTAAAGTGTCCTCCAAATCTTGGCATCCAATACTAAAAGTGTGTCTCAAATTCAATGATCATGGACATCTATTATGAACAGAACAAGGTGTATATGTGTGCCACGCAGGTGTTCTGTCATATGCCCCAGGTTATGATACTGTTTAAGTTTAGACTGTGCGACCATGTAATATAGACTCTGTGACATAAGACGACGCGCCACACTTTATAAAATCGTTGAACCGATGTGATTTATTACCATTGTGTATACAAGCTTTTTATTCCACGTATATTTATAGTTCCAACTTGATCATATACAAAATTACAAAATACCCATCCCCCAGTGGTTTTCCTCGGTGGAATAGCAATAGTAATGCATTACATTTTTAATTCATCATGACCTGCCTCTAGAAATAATAAGCCATAGAGCAGTCGATTAAAAAGCTAATGGGATCCTTTTGTACATTAAGTGGATCAGATATTATTGCCGGACTGTATCAATGATTTAGTTGTCTGGTCTGATAAATGGCTATTGGGTTAATGGTATCAGTTTAAGAAGTTTTTATTGGATAAAAAGATACAATTATAGTATGAGAGATGGCACAGAGGTCGATGAACTTACAGTAGACATAATTTGTTCTACATATCTCTACATAATTTAGACCCTCTAATCTCAGTATGTGTAATCATGTGTAGGAGGAATGTAAACATTAATAGGGTAATACGATCGTATTTCTTTCTCTGATACATATAGGCTAAACAGGTCGTTGGCCTAATCTGGCCCACTACATCGCAGACTTAAATTAGATGATAGCATATTTCAATATATTTATATCAACATTAAGTGCGCATGGGGTGTAATTGAGACCCTCATTCGACAAACCTGTCCGACGTTTATGACAAGGATGTTGCAGGTGTTGATAATTAATCATCAAAAACGCATTTTTATTTGGCTTTCTCGTCGAGAAAAGCCATTTGAATTCAAATTATTAGTACTATTATTGCTAAGTAGAAGGGCATGTCAGTAGGGTCAGGCAACGGCTTATGTAAGAATATCTAAGGTAACTCGTGAAATGTTGATTCGGAGAGATAACGATAACATTCGTGATAACTAGTCTCAACTCTTATCTGTATAACAAACCTAGAATTTATCTATCATCGTATTTCCTCGTTTGTTTTTCATTTTTATCTTTTTTTATGTTTCATTCAAGATGTATACTTTTTTGTTTTCATCATCGATTTTTTGATTGTTATTGTAAGATTTAACATTTTTTAAATTTCTAAGTAATCAAAGTTGTTGCAACTAATCTCATCATTCGAAGAATTTTGTTGCAGTCAACCTTTGAGTTGAGTATAACTGATGATGCAGTATGACCCCGTTTTGATGAACGCAAATTCAAGTTATATGCAATTTTAATGTTATTTAAGACCCGATTGTAATGACACGGTTAAAGCCATTACACAAAAACATTCGTCAATTTCTGCTCATTGTGTTTGTTTTCCAATCTCATGTGTTATTAGGCACCATTGTGTAATTCATTTCACGCTCTATAAGAACACATACATGTTTGCATCAGAAAAGCTAAAAAAGAATGATAAACAGGTGGTAGCATTGACCAACAAACCATTGTTGTTTTTAATGTTGCCAAATTGTTTTTTTGTATTTAAACCACAACAGGCGTGTTGCTAAAAATAAGATAAGTAGTCAAACTATTTTGACAACAAATATCGATATCACAGAGCGCATACGGTCAAATGAGTGCACAAGATGTCTCTCTCTAGTTGTGTAGTCGAACGTCACTGCATGGATGCAAATACCCCAATCTGACTTTATAAAACTTTCTACACAAATACAACAAAATTAAATGATATTATGGTTGGAATTTTAAAAAAAAATCAAAGGTAGAGGAAAGCATTAACAAAAGCTTATATATATTTTAAGCCATTTACAAATATTAAAAGTTTGGGTATGCTCAGACCTGTGAAAAGTTTTTTACTTGCAATGAGATGCACTTGCACACATGGCTCAATTTAACATAGATTTGTGAGTACAACTAAGGACATATTTACGTTCAACAATGAAGACATGAACAAACATTTCAGGAAAAAGGGGTTATAAATATTGATATTATTGTCAAACGTGTCATAATTGTTTGAACTGTTACCCCATTGAATTCTTCTGTTTAAAAAAAACACCACCGTTATATTGCAGAAATTAGTATGCATTAGTCGAATATTTTGTTTACTTTAGAAAAATACGATCAGATAGTACACTAGCTTTCTTTCTCTGCGTTAATAGTCGAACTTCAGTGCATGGCTGAATATGCTCATACTTGACCCACTAAAGGAAAAAAAGACAAATAGGTTGGTGTATATGAATTCATTTAAAATGATGAACAAAAGATAAATATTAACCTAATCAACGCCTTCTGTCTCATAACTTTTGCCTCGGAGTGTTTTGAAAGAAGAAGAAATACTTTAAATCAAATAATCTTGCTGTTTCATTTTCTCATTAAACGTTTTAAAATATATTATGTGAAACCTTTATCTGTACCAAAAATATTAAACATAAAGCGCCAATCTCATTTTTAAAGTTTTCTCGTATGAAACAATCAACCATGGCATTAAACCAACGGAGATTGCAAGTAGTTATGTAACACTTGTAAGTTTTGAATCCGAACCCTCTGATGACAAAACGTTTAAGTATAGAAAAAGGGACTCCATTAGCTCATAGGTAGACTAGAGCATGTCCTGCCTATGGCTAGTACAAGAGATGGACTGACTACAAAATGAACAATTCAAAAACACGTCAGGTTCGTGGGCGACTATCAATCGTGAT
>JAUUEB010487454.1:0-10834 GCA_032362205.1 Clione limacina | reverse complement strand
AAAAGAGATAAATACTTGTTTATATGTGTAATTGACAAAATTATGGCAAATAATATAATAATCTAATAATCTTTAGGCAATTCCATGGCCGTAGATATGTCGTGACCACTCAAACCGACATTAATCTCATACAACTATTAAGTGAAATATATAATACTATATATAAAATTACTTGGCAAAGAGAAAAGCAGATGACTTTGAAACTTGCAAAATTTGAACTTATAGATTATATTCAGATTTAATTTTCCATCACGCAACATTGTTATCGTTAAAAACATTACAAGGGTTAAACATGTAGTTTCACGGTAACAATGTTTTAGATTTTAATTGTGTGTTCTGAGATCAAATTCCTCAACAACTATCTTATAGACACTAAACGGGACACCCCTAGACTCTATGTACATGTGACTAATTGTCGAAGGATCGACCAGAGGGACGTGATTGATTGTATAATTATTGTTATTCACTTTGATTGTCATTTTCTTGTCCGGCATAAATTTGATGCTAAGTGTAAAATTTGCTTCATTCGGAACATGAATTTGATTCTCGTACTTTGAAATTTTTGTCCTTTTACCCTGTGCAATTTGGTAAACAAATATTCCATAGGCTTTGCAACAATTGAAGTAAAAGCCTATGTGAAAAGGTCGTTCATCCGTAATATTTGGGCCGCACATGAGGTTGACACGGAAACAACCATTTCTCTTTGGGACATTTCCGTAGATTGCAATAGCTCTACCTGGAGTCATTTCCATAGGGATGTATATTGTCTTTGGGTTTGCAAGCTCGCGATTATCGCTGCGTCCTTCATTCACTATGTCTTCAGCATTCACGTCTAGTTGTTGTGGAAGTCTCACTTTGAAATACTGGGGAAAACAAGTAAAATTCACATGAAGAAATTAGTCAAAAACAAATAAAAGTCTTTACATAATAAGATTGAAAGTTTATTATATTGTGCAGTGGTATATTTTTGTCTTGTCTGTGTGTCTGTTTATGCGATAACTTGATCTCTTTCAATTTAGGAAGGATGATAAAGACTAGAATTAGAATGTCTGCTTTTTAAATCCAGAAACATTTGTGAAAATGTGACAGAGTAATAGCCCTTTTTGAGTTTTTTAGCTATATGTTCTTTGTTAATTTGGCAAAAACACGCTGTGGTCACATTTTCATAGTTAGGAATTTGAAATCTTGCAAAGAGGCTCTTCTTGTAACTATCTAAAATTTATTTTCACAATTTTCTGAATAATCAATTTAAAAACAGAGTTATGGCCCCTTTGAGTATTTTGCAATATGTCTTCGTTATTTTTTTGCGAATACGCTCTTGTCCCATCGTTAAAGATAGAAATCTGAAATCTTGCACATATGCAAAACTCGTGGTTTCCTAAAAGCTGCAATCTATTTCTTTTAAACAGATTATGTCCCTTTTATGATATTCATGTACGTTCTTTTACGCAGTGGACGCTTCGTTGAGAGTAAAAACCTGATATATTTTCTATTTTCTTATCTTTTTGAAAATAGGTTTAAGGAGTTGTTTGCTATATTTTTTTTGTTACTTTTGTCCGATCTGCGTGGTTGTACTATCTACGATTACTCATTTTTCTAGTCTGGTTATTTAATTATCGGCGTAGAATCGGAATAACACCCATCACCCACCTTTTGATTGAGTCATCTGAAGACTTTGGTATGTTGTTTGTAGACAAACCAGCGTGGTCCAGCGTTTTTTTGTAAATCAGTGCATTCAAAGATTTCTAAATATTTTTTCCCTCGTTTTTGTACTGTTTATTCACTGCTACACATAATTTTAAAACAATCATACGACGAAACTTTCCCGACGTCCATCTGTAAAATGATGCACTTTCGTTTGTGACTTTCTGTCAGAGTAGGAAGTAGTTTCAGCTTTACTCCAAAGACTAAATTAAATCTATCATTTAGTATGATTTACTGGTAGCAAAAAGTATCACTGAATGCAATGACGAATTGTACATAACAAATGTGATATAAATTATATTGAAAAACTAGTGGCTTAGTACCGTGTTTTGCCGGGAATGATACATTTTTAACCACCATTTAGACATCTGTCTGTCTCTCTCTCTCTATATATATACAATGCGCCAAAATGCCGCAGCCCTGCTTTAAAAAAATCATATTTTTAAAACAGCCTGTATTATGTATTCACAATTTGTATCTGCTGGTGTTAAAACGGAAAATAGAATATTGTGTTGATTGAGCGTGCATCAGGTTATGGTCCATGTTTGTTCATAATGGTTGTAGTTTCATGGTGCGTATTTTACATAAACATATAGTTAAAACTAAAAAGCTAATAACAGTTATTACAGTCGACATAATTTTACCAACTTTACATCTGGTAATATACCATATACATTTTGCTTAAGTTACAAGTTGATTGAGTTAAAACTGTGTCTGTAATCCCATTGCATACACACAAATAAATAACATATTTTGAATCTTATTGTGAAGATACAAAAAAGAACAGATTTGTCACAGGAAACTGCACTATGAAAACAGAAATTACCAAACATAATATGACAAATCAAAATTTGGAAACTTTAGAGGAAAGAAGAGCGAAATCTAAATGATCTCTTTATAAAGCAATGAAAGATATGGTCAGCATATCACTTAACCACCTCATCTATAATACCCTATAAATCGTATGTATGCCTGACGATGATCTCCAAAGTCCATGGCTGGATTTAACATGTGATAACTTAGAATGCCAAAGGTGTACCTCAAAGGCTTTTGATGTAACTTTGTACATTCTACGATTTTTGATTACGATTTTTACTATTCTATTGTATAATATTTCAATGAACGCCTTCTTACTGATTGTAATGATTGCTTTCCGCCATCTTACTGATTGTAATGATTGCTTTCCGCCATCTTACTGATTGTAATGATTGCTTTCCGCCATCTAACTGATTGTAATGATTGCTTTCCGCCATCTTACTGATTGTAATGATTGCTTACCGCGATATGTAAAGAAACAAAATCTCTTCAGCGTGTATTAATTTATATGAAGACTTCGCTAATTGGGTTTTGTGTATTCTTTCCATAGAGTACAGAGGCTTTCAAACAGGTAGGGGATATTAAGGCGAAGCACTGAGACTGACCACAAGAACTGATGAATGGGTGAGAAACTAAAAATGCTCAGAATAGAACGGAAAAGAAACGATTGTTAATATTTATTCGTTTTTGCGCTACAAAAATTAGTTCCTTAATTATGGTCCAATATAACCAGTTTGACGTCTTAAAAAATGAAGTCACGACATTAAAAAGTTAAAGAAAAACATATATAAGTCATTTCTTGCAAAAGGTCGATGCTCTACTAACAATTGTAGAATTGAACTAATTTTTGTTTTATAAGCACACCCGTGTTTGCGCACTTATGTACCCCCCCCCCCCCCCTGTTCATATCTTTTGGTTTCCAAGGCATGTCTGTTAACAAACGTATTCCATACGCTAGTAAATCAAAGGGATA
This sequence comes from Clione limacina, assembly GCA_032362205.1. Taxonomy (NCBI): domain Eukaryota; kingdom Metazoa; phylum Mollusca; class Gastropoda; order Pteropoda; family Clionidae; genus Clione; species Clione limacina. The sequence continues at coordinate 7,341 of JAUUEB010487454.1, read as the reverse complement.
ATAAAAACTGAACGAACCTCCTGAAAACTCACGTTTGGTGAAAACGGGTCATTCCGGACACTAAAAACACATGATAGAAATATTAAATTTCTAGCTTTACTCTCTGGGTGCATGGAGTAGGAGTAATGGTGCCAGTGTACACATCATCTTATATTATAATTGCCTACTAGATGTAGGTACATAGGTTCGATGGTCTGAGGGTTATTTGGGAAATTCATACTAATTATTGCCAAGCTCCCCAGCGAAAAGCACGAATTTAAACAACCCAAAACTAATTTTAAAAGGTCACTTAATACCTAAGCACCTGCCTTTTGGGGGTCTTTGCAGTTTTTATTTGTGCTGCTTGTTAAAATAATTTGAAAAGGATATTTGTATTAAATCAAAAAATAAATACACCTCCCAAGCAAATTACCGCATTTAAAACGAATCGGTGTTCGCAGGCAAGTACAACTCACCCGCCAGCCAGATGATCGGTCGATAGAGGCAACAAATGTTGTTTACTTGCCGATAACGTTTCAGAAGGGCTTTCTCATTAAGTTACTTCTCGGTTCTTTTTGGATATGTAAATTTGTGACGATACAATTTCAACTAGAAACATGATTTCTCAGAGAGAGAGAGAGAGAGAGAGAGAGAGAGAGAGAGAGAGTATAAATCCGACACGATGTAAACTGAAACAGTTTATTACTAAACCACATCAGCATTACTTGGATAAAAAAATAATATAACTTTATCATAATATGTAAAGAAAAACAACCTTAAAAGTGACGTATTAAACAAAACAAAAAAACACGGAAAATGTTATCACAACTACAGCTCTGCCCATACGAAACGTTACAGGAAGAAATAGTGCAGTGCAAACAAATTGTCGAAGGATCTCAGTAATGTTCTTCTTTACTTCGGCTACGTACGGGCGTTCTTAATGAACGCATGCACACGTTTGCAAGCCATTTACGATACGAAGGAAAACTGGCGCGAATGACAATTGAGAATAGTGAAATTCGTACCAAAGGCGGTTAGCGAAACACTTAAATTGTCCTCTACCCAGTCAATTGTTAACAGATATTGCTTGAATTAAATAGGGGTCTTCGTCGTGTTTAATTACAACATCGTATCACATGTGCCGGCTATTATTGTATATCTTTTGAGCTATTGTGTTCACAGACAGACACACAAACACGATCGTCACGTGATCCTCCACACCTCCTGGTGTAGTATAACAAGAGCGAGCGAATCGAACAATTCGACAAATTGAGAGAGCGCAACGACTGCAATTCTAGTAATGTCAGAATTTGTAGGTAAGAATTCACCCCTTTTCATGAAAAAAGGTTCGAGTATAAATCAAGTACTTAAATTTCCAATTCTGCACACGAATATTTTATGAAATTTTATTTAACAAACGTAGAACTGATTCACCCCTACAAGTTTTTATTCGAGCAGCCTCCTTAACTTATATACGTAGCTCAACAAATGGGTACATTGAAAACATGTATTCGACAAGAATAATCCGATTAAAAGATTTTTGTTGACATTTTTCGTGACATTTGGTGACTTTTACGTGAGTAATTGACAAACTTGTGTGTTATATTCATACGATATATAGTAATCTATATGAATCTATAGGACTTATCTACTTTTACAGGCAAAGTCGTCTAACCTACATTTTCTAGATTTTTAGAGTGTGTTCTATACATACAAAGGATCAAAAGTATATACATTTTTAAATTGACTTGTACCTCGTTAGAAAGGTCCTACAGATTAATATGTAATACTATACAATGTAAGCACTAACACAGAAGATGGTCAATTACTCACGTAAAACCAAACCAATATCGCCCATTTTTTTATTGGATTCGTCTCGTCAAGTTCATGTTATTAATGCACACACATCTTGAATTACAAAAGGATGTTAACGATTAAATAATGCTATCCGGGGTTTTTTCAGTATCATTTTTAATGACGTGACGCCATTTTCTATGATAGACAGAAATGTGCAAGACGGACACAGAAGGTTATTTAAACTTCGCTATAGCACGTGATTTATGATATATGACATTTCGTCAGAATAATGGATTTACCCTACATCAGAAAAAGACATTTACCAGATAACTCACTTTTTTCCAAACTTGAAATGTGTTTGTAGGAATACCACAAGTAGTTAATGAAGCTCCACGTGGTATGTATTGTGCTTCCAAGAGTTTCACGCACAATCTGTCACCATCTTCGTTTGAAAACACAACTCCATAACAGTTATCTTCACAAGAATTTGCGCATGTCAGAAAGCTGGACGCTTTGTCATTTTCTACGTTCACGTAATTGTCTATTTCGGATACACATGAATGACGGTCAAAAACATTGAGACTAGAATAAATATATCTGAAGGAAAGAATTGCTAAAAAAAGAAAATATATCACGGACTCAACTGCCATTGTGACTTTTGTGGTGACTTCTTCCGAGTCCTTTGATTTTAAGTGACAGTAGACTTCTACCTTGAAAGATTGTGTGAACTAATATCTATCTAAACTTAATACTTGAGTGTCAGATAATATTGGACCACAACAGGAGGATAAGAGTGTTTATTATTAAAATCTTGTTGGAATTGTAGAGTTAAATATTTTGACGAATGAAGATTTTCCGTTGAAGTTTTCGTATTTATAAGTCCAGCATTTTCTTGACATTTTAAACGAATTTATGTTGCTTATACGTTCATTAACTGGGGAAGCCAACTTATCATTGGATGTTAGCATCCAATGATAAGTTGGCTTCCCCAGTTAATTCCTTTAAGTCTTAACTAAATTGTGAGAGTGCTACAAATTCGTACATTTATTTTCGATTAATTATAACAATAATGTCATTATATTGTGCTTTTACCAGCAGGTCCAAGATAAAGGCGCGCTGCGGTGGAAATTATATCACAATCACTCAGTATTCACTAGCACCCAAGACCAACGCTTTCACATACAATCTTAGCTTATCGTGAACATGAGGCATATTTTCCCTGATTTTTGAAGTTTTGATTGAACGGTTGTCACGACAAATTAAAGTAAATTGGATTCTTATGTTTTCCAACGTGACAAATTTAAAAAAATCAGATTTATTCCATACATATAGTAATCTTAATATACACTTTTTCAAAAACTTTCTTTAATAACTTAATGGAAATATAATGTTTCATGAAATTATGTTTAGACGTGCGGAAATTACCATGGCTTTCATAAAAGCCTCGTGAAAAGCAGTTCGTATCCGGTTAATTGTACGTAGAATCGCAATACCACTAGGTTGTAACTTTGTAACCCGCCCGACGTCACAGTGTCCTAATCTTTGCACCGGAATAACACTCCTTTCAATTTTGCGAGTCAAGAGGTCCACTTAATTTGCTAACTTGGTAAAATTAATGCAAGCATCAAGATCAATCATCATCAAGCTTTACAATTTAAACGGTTCGTCGTTTTTTTTAATTGTATACCACGACAACATGCTATAAATGTGCAAATCGATAGCATTTATGATTAAAATAGGAGGACATTCCCCCATGTTCTCCTGGAAAACTGAAGTATTTTAACTAAACCACTTTCTGAACTGTGTCTATTTTAAAACACTAGCAGTTTTAAAAGTTACGGTAGATTTCCTTTAAACGTTTGTAGTTTTATAGTATCTGGCAGAAGTGTTCTTACTGTAAATAATGAAGTTTTTTAAAACAATAAAACAGACACTAATACCTTCAAAGACACAGTTAATTTGACTACACATTCTCATTTAAAAAACAATGGGTTAAATGCATGAATCCAAACGCTGACCATCTTACCAATGGGATATAAGAATAACAATATACCTAAAGACAAATGATGTAGATGTACTGGCTATTCTTGAAATAATGCCTAAATAAATAGTTAACTTAATAGATAAAGTTAAAATCACTTTTATAATACCAGGATTTAATCATGTAAAGTCCAACCACCGTCTAAGATATCCTTATATTGAAAATACCTTTCTACTTAGTGACTTCTGCATGTTTAGCGCATCTGTCTGACTGTCTGTCTGTCTGTCTGTCTGTCTGTCTGTATGTATGTCTGTATGCCTTTCTCTCTCTCTCTCTCTCTCTCTCTCTCTCTCTCTCTCTCTCTCTCTCTCTCTCTCGCTCTCTCTTTCTCTCTCTTGTTTTCTGACGACATATTAACATTGAACGATATTAAAAACTTCAAAAACAATCATCGTCTTTGTTGTGTGGTATATCCTAATGAACTTTTGTCTCGTCTCAGCTCAAAATTGCTTTTTCATTCCTATCCAAATGAAATTGCAATTTTAACGAGTCTAAGTCCTTGGGAGTTTAAGAAATCGTGAGAATCAGGCATAGGCTGGACGTATTAAACTAAGATGAACTCAATTTCGCCAAATGTCCTTGGGGAAACTTTATCAATGAAGAAAATACTAAATCGTCTTTGTGACTGTTACAGAAAAATATGAGAAACAACGGCGCATCCCCCTCCGATAAGTATATTTGTGTCAGGGACAAACTCAGAAGTTCATGTATATTTCAAAAACCTTATTTTTTATCAGAAAAAACACTTAAACAGTTGATATTCTATTGAGCAACAAAATTTGTTTTTTGTTTTTTCTCGGAGAGAATGTCCATGAAGGAATTATAAAGGTATTAAATGAGAATTCTTTTCTACACTAAGACACACATTTGATAAAGTATTGTTTTAAATGATGCCATACTTTTTCGATTCATGTGTGATTGCTGATCATCATGTTCTTTGTGGGCGCTCACGAGCCATTTACTGTTTCGGTGGCAAAGAATGCATGCATAGAATATGCTCCGACGATACAAACATCTTTGTGTTCTTTTGAATAGTCTCCAATTCTCAATCAAGAGGGCAAAAACTATTCAACATTGCAATTTTTTTGGGGGAAATTATGACATTTCTTAAGCTTGTGTTCTAAAAAAAATCAAAAAATTGTTTAGTTCTTCATGTTGTATACAATCCTAAAATACTTTTTAGATATTAGACCATTTTTTAAAATGCTATCTGATGGCGGCCATGTTTTAAGGGAAATTACTCTATCCAATTATGTGATAAATGCATCACTCTTCGTATGTGAAGAGCGCTTGAGCTATCAGTGTTTTATGCTCTTCATGTTAAACTAAACAGTCCCAAATCTTTTATCATGAGGCACAAAATATTCAATATTGTCATTCCCTTAACTTTACTGATTAATATAGGTCAAATTAAGTCGTTTTGTTCTAAATATTGTATAAGATTGTCAATGCTTTTTGATAAACTAGACAATCTGATGGTGATCTTATCAGGACAATTACTCTCTCAAATTAGGTGATAGAGGTATCACATGTTGTAAGTAAACCCAAGTCGCGGCATAAATAAAACCAGGACTGGTAATTAAATAACTGTATTGTATTGCCACTTAAAAGTTATCAATCAAAATGTTGTAGAGCGTTTCATGCTTCACGTTTTAATGCTAGATCTTCACATAATATACCTATTTCCCCATTAATCATTCCGAAGAGGCTATGTGCCTGTTTATTCTTCATTTAGTGCCAAAAGGTTACACATGTATACAACTTGTAAAAAAAAATTATGTCGTCCAATTTGTCACCATTAAGCTGTAAGGCAAGACGTGAATTTCACATGGAAATCACATAAGAGAGAAACGCCAGTACTTCCGATCGTTCGAAAAAAATCGGGAAAATCCCTAATTGCAAATTTCACACGAAGATAGTTCAGTACGTTTTCATCTAACGCGGTGCCCTGATAATTATCAGCTTGGGTGAACACATTTATACTCAATGTTTCTAAGCGTGTTTTTGCAACATATAATCACAGAGTCAGGAATCACATGTAATTGTTATCTGATTATAGCATTGATTAGTATATAGGCCAGCCTCATTTGCAGCTTCGTACGAGACATAATGTTCTAAAATCATTACTCTTGTTTTTCAACTCACAACGAAGATATCTTCTGAATTTAACATAAAAATATGTTCATAAAAGCTGTCGCATGTTTAAAACGAGAGAGTCTGAGTTTGAGCATGAAATATTTTTTGTCTAAACGTTAAACATAACGAAATAGATAATATCAGCCAAGGTGAAAATTGATTGACGTTTCATTCCCAAGTTAATGGCTTGAGTGTATGTAATTTGTATTTGTATTTTTATAAGCAAAAGATAATACATTGCCTTTTAAAGCATGTAGATGTAAGTAGTTCTTTCCCCTTTTTATACTCTGGCCGCTTAGAATGACAATAGCTCTGTTGATAAGTAATAAAATTACACCTTATGATGTCACTCAGTCAGATGTGAGGTTGTTAAAGGAGCACTTGGAAGAAAAATAAAAGTTGGAAAAAAGCCGTGGTTACGGATTGTCAACAGTCTTTGGCCTGCTGATGTACTTATGCCGTGATAAGTAAATGTTTAGTACGCAACACTTAAGTCGTATTGTTCACGTTGGAATTTTTTGTAATACTGGATAGCACCATTTGTTACCTAGGGAAAACACATGAAAATAAATATTTTTAGTGTTCCAAACTATTTGCTTACCATACAAGGGTTTTCGCCAATACCATAAATGCCACACAGAGATCAGAAATGTCCATGTTCACTCCTATTTGACGTTCTCACTAAAAATTTGTAAACTGAAAAATATTACAAACGTTACTCTCGTTTTTATGATCAGTACTATAATATTCAACTATTTTATATGATGTTTTTGTTTTGGATATGACAATGTAATTTAAGGTTAGGCAAGAGTCCAAATACAAATTAAGATACTTAGGAATATTATTTGTCTTGGACATTTCAGTTTATACCTCAACTTATTTCCCGATTGACGTCCTTATTTGCTTTCTGATTTGTTTTCTTTATAAAACAAAAAGAAGGTGTCACGTTGGACCTGATCTGTTATTAGATATCTAAGTTAATGATTTTAGTCCAAGCAAAAAAGAAAGTTTGCACCCCAAGACAAATCCCAGTGCTAAAATCTTCTTGCCCGTGGTCTTAAAGTACCAAAAACGAGTTGTCCTCAAAAAAGTAATCTGGAACATGATTTATCGAGGAATTGCTAAAGGGACTTTACCCCTTTTAAAAAAAGTACTATTTTTTAATCTCACAATAATCACCCAAAAAGAAAGACAATTCAAATTGATATAAAAATAAAAGTAATATTTGTTTTTCCCCGATCACAGTTTGTGACTCGGGGTATATTTTCGTTTGGTGTGTCTGTGTGTCTGTCTGTGTGTCTGTCTGTTAATGCGATAACTCAAGAAAAATACAACTGATTGACTTCAAATTGCGTACGATTTTGTATTTCAACCCGACAAAGAACGCT
>JAUUEB010487443.1:0-10835 GCA_032362205.1 Clione limacina | reverse complement strand
ATGGTACAATAAGGAAATGTTTTACTATTTTATTCGGTCTCGGGTTTGTACTCTATCTGAGTACTCATGTTTCTAGTGTTGTTTTTAATATCAATGCTATGAATTATGTTACTTGTTGCTACACAGTTTTAATGACACGCCAGTACCCAATGACTCTTGGGTTTGGTTCAAATCTCAGAACAGTTTTTTTATGTCTGATTGTGATAGTTCTGTCCGTACAAATGCTTTTGTTTAAGGTTCTATGTTTTTATGATGAAAAGAAGCTCATTCCAGTACTTATCAAACACGAGATCAAAGCCAAGACTTTTGATAACTGCATTTCAAAAAACTTTGTACCTACTGCCCAATGCCTACATGATAAAATTCGCCATACCAACTGCCAGCTCTCACCCTTACAAAAGATCTTATTTTTATGAAAACCATATGTGAACTGAATCAACCTAACTCCAACATTTATAGTCTCACCTAGAGTGTTTTACAGGCATGTCATTCCCCGCAGCACACCAACCAAACGTTGATCAAATGCCGAAATAAATGAGAAAATACAGATTCAGATATAAATGATGCACAAATGCTAAGTAAAATACCCATTCCACGTCAAGTGGTCCATCGATTTGGGCAGTTTTTAGACTGTTTCTAATTCGCTAACCACCTCCACCTTTTGACTTATAGGTCCCTATCCGATTTACACTCCAACCTTTTTATGTTTTTTCTTATAATGGCTGATCAATTTATGATAGATGAAATAACCGTTTTCAATTTGATGGTTTTGCTTGCTTGACTGAAGGACTTGTATGTACATGGTGTTTTGGAAAGAGCTTTTGAAAACCTTCAATTTCTTTAATTTGGGCATAAAATAGAGAGAACAAATTCCCAAATGTTATTGATAATGACACTTTTCCTATTGACTCTCCAGGTTGTCCTTGAGAACCCTGACATTGATGCCATTGACTGGGGGGCTGTTGATGATGTCGTGACCTCTGACCCTGGATCATCTGCGGCTGAGAAGTCAGACACCGCCTCTGGGAAGGATGCCCTCAGTATCATTGACAACCCAGAGACCAGGAACTTCTTTATTGACGATTTGCTGGAGGTGATTATTATAACTTTAGGATTTTGAACATCACAATTTGTTTGTCTGTGTCAAAGAATTACTCCGTATATCCAACGTTTAAGAGTTTGATTTGTTGAATGTATGTGACTTTTTCACATGGAATCTTTTTGGTTCCGTTTAGATTGACCTTTTTCTTGAAGACACGCCCCTGGGATTTAAACCTTTGTCCAAGATTTTTAACAAACTACAGAGGAAATTAAGTATATCTCTCAGATTGTTCACAGTTTAACACATTGTATAATCTTTGCATCCCTAAATTGGATTAGCTGAATATGACTACACATATTTTTTTTAATTAAAAAAATAATTGTATTTTTTTAACTGGAACAGATGAAATCATTTTTTTAAAATAGATGCATCTAAATCAACATGGTTAGTCTGTACATCTATACTTCTTAAACCACACCCTAGATGAGCAAATTTCACACTTTAAATGACTGCAAAAGAATAAAAACTTGCCAGTTGTGAATTTTTTAGCAAACCAGCATTGTGTCGGGTCTATATTTGTTACCAATGGTTCTTTAAGCTAATGAGTTTTGAACATTTGAAAATGAATGATCAAGAAGTTTGGTTGAAGTGATTTTTTTAAATTTCATTGCCCCAAAATCGTGATATTTTCTCCAGGGGTTTGGTTTTATAGGAATTTGCAGGTGGTGATACTTTAAGTGTTAACTGAAAACGATTAAAACTCTTCGGATCCTCTTGACATCTGATAGAAATAGGCACACATGACTGGCTGGATCAGCAACATAACATAACATTGGTCTTTCTGAATTTGATGACAGATTGTCATAATGAGTTTTAATGGGTCAGTTTTGATAAGATAATCGCATAAATTGTACTCAACTTGCACTAATCAAACTTTTGGTAAAAATTGGTTTATCATATAAAATCAAAACGCGCATAAATCAAGGACTTATTATTTCTTGTATATAAGAAATGAAATCTGCTAAATCGGATATTTGTTTTCAGCTTCAAGCATTTTTCAGCCAAAGAATCAATGAGATGTCCCATGGTAATACAGACTCCAATCACCTGGCCTCAGCTCCCAGTGACGTCCACTTGGATGTAGAGCAGGTCACTGTTATGTTAACACAGGTCAAGGACATCATTGACCAACTGACATCTGTCCAGATGCAACACCTCATGCTGATTAGAGACTCCCCTAGGTAAATTCAAGGATTTATAAGTTGTGTCTTATATACTACCCATGTGTGATAACACGTTACAAATAGCACTCTTGCTAATGAAATCTGGGGTGTGTTAATTGATACATCAAAACTCTTAGGAAGTGTTCACAAATGATGTCATTCAGGGGGAGGGGGTCAGCAAAAGCTGATACAAGATGACGGGAGATCTGATGAAAACTGACGTCAGCTTTTCAGAGAAAATAAGGGAACACCTTTATTATTCATAGATAAATGGATAGTGTATGAATTTTAAAAGCAAAATGTTGGACCATTCACAATTGATGTTATACAAATCCTAAAATTTGATAAATAATACCCCTCACCCTTTTACCTTTTGGTGGCCCCTTTTATAAAAAAGTTCTGAAAAGCTGACGTCAGCATGGGAGGGGGGGGCTGAAGAAAACTGACAGGCGTGGGGGTCCATTTTGGCCAAAAAAAAGATGACATCATTTTTGTTAACGCTCCCTTACTGGCGGTGTCAGTGGCATAATATTTACACTTTGAGACTCAGGATAAGAATATTGTAATGTTTTAATCTTGGGGGAGGCCTGACAGTTTGTCCTTAGGAGAGGTAATTTACACACTTAACTTGACCAAGGTGAGAATTGGTATCTGACTTTGGTTGGAGGAGAATACACAGCAGAAAGAAAGAGATACCCCGCTTTCCATAATGCCATCTCTAGACACAGTGAGTAAAACCACTGACTATACTACTCAATACTGACTTGGGTTATGATCGTAGCTAAGAGAAAACTGCAACCAATATCTTATAGTTACATATGTGACGCCACAAGCTGAAATGTGCCACTTGTCGCACTTCAAAGTTATGAGATATTGCCTTGTAAGGCTGGTTAGGGGTGGTCCTATCAACATGTTTTTGTTAACTTTCTTTTCCTCAACCATTTCACTTTTTGAATGATAAAGATTCTGACAGAAATTGAGGACTTTTATGTGTTCAAATGCATGTTGTGAGATAGAAGTTCTGTTAAAACTTTTTGTTCATGGAAGTTCAAAGGCTGTTTTTCAAAACCTTGTTTTTCTCCTATCATGCCTAAAGAAGGCCATAACTGCTCCATTTTTCATCAACATTACTTCATTTTTGTTCCAGATGTGCACAATTTGAGTCAATAGCATTGTAAAAGTGTGTCTAGATGTGATAAAATAAACAATTTTTGAAATTTGCGACAAGTGGCAATTTAAGATTTGGAGTGTTAAATATGCATGATGACCAGCAGAAGAGTTAACGCTCAAATGCTTCTGGATAGATAACAACAAATATGCATGATGGATGTTCAATTTAGTCAATTACAAGTCATGGAAAACATTTCAGTAGCTCCTGAAACTAAATCACGTTTATTTTCAAGTCAAACTCATGGATAGATTCCATGGCCTGAATATTTCGAAACAAAAATATTAATTAAAATGTAGAAATTTTGTCAGTTAAGATTAAAAACACAATTATTCCTCAGGTATGTAGACAGACTGAGAGATTCTCTACGTCAAAAGCTGATCCTGGCAGATAAGATGGCCCTGAGTGAGAAACAAATGGCTGCATTGAGATGTGAGGCACAGGAAGAAGAGGAACATCTTCACCCACAGTTAGAGACCTTAAAGAAACAGACTAAAGTGTTGAAGGCTCAGGTGAGTTGGAGTCTGGAGTGAGAGAAGATAGTCTGATAGAGAGAATGAATGTAAAGTGAGTGAGAGAGTGAGTAAAAATAGTGGAATATAGATAATGAATGTAAGAATCAGTGAATGAGTGAGTGAGTGAGAGAGATATTTCTGCAGTGAGATATAAGGCACAGGAGAACGATAAGAATCCTTACCCTCAGTTAGAGATGTTAAAGGTAAAGATTAAAGCATTGAAGGCTCATGTGAGATTGAAGGAGGGAAGAGATAGTGTGATAGAGAGAATGAATAACTGATTCAGTGAGTTAAGATACAAGGAATTTGAATGAAGATAAAAACATTCAATCTCTGTTAGATACATTAAAGAAACAGATTAAAATATTAAATGTATAGGTGTGAGTGAGTGAGAGAAGATAGGAGGGTGGGATGGAGAAAATGAATGACTGTTGTTGAATTTATGGGAGAGAATGAGATAGGAACAGTTAAGTGTAAGCCAGAGATTTGATAGAGACTGAGAGAGCAGACTGAGGCCTTGGATATTGAAGACAATGGGGAGAGAGGAATGGAGAGACAGAATGAATGTGTTGGATATTGAAGACAAAGGGGAGAGAGGAATGGAGAGACAGAATGAATGTGTTGGATATTGAAGACAAAGGGGAGAGAGGAAAGGAGAGACAGAATGAATGTGTTGACATGCTAGAGAGATATAGAAAGTGTTTAGACAAAGTTTTATTTGTGGAAAAGGTTGAGGTCTGGATGGGTTAGTATACAAGTCAGGGAAAATAACAAAAACAGACCGAGTGGATGAGAGGAAAAATGCTGATGTGTAAATGGATGAGCGTTGCAGTCAGCAGAAAATCTTGTTGATAAGTGTATAAGGTTGTGTGGGTAGTATTTGAGTGAAAACCTAGCTTTGTTTAAGTTTTTTAAATTGTAACCCATAAAAACAATTCCCTGGGTCGACTCAGACATAAAGTTTATTAAAGTATGGCTGTGTCCTGTTCTTGAGTTTAAGTGTAGTGGAATCAGGAGTAAGAGTTCTTGTTTGGACTAGGCATACAGCATTGTGTGGAAGATTGCCATTGCTTTCCACATTGCCTTTACTTTTGCTTGGCGTAAATAGGTTAGCTCCTCATTTCTCGGCTGACTTAACAGGGGACGTTTGACACATAAAAATCCTGGTCAAGATGAGATTCAGAACCGAGGTGTACAGATGATAGATGACGCTCATACCTACTGAGCTATCTTCACCAGGTGTAAGGGGCATTGTTTTATTCTAGATAATGAATTGACCCATATCAATGTTAGTTTTAATTATTTTTGAAAGAGTTTAAGTTTTTGAAAAGGTTTTCTTAACATTAATTTCAAAGATCTTTTTAAAATGTCACTGATATTAGGAATTTTCTCAATGACTGCGATAGTTTAAGTATGAAGTATTGGGCTGATATTGTTGAACAAACTTAGAATCTTTGACATGTATTTTTAGTAAAGTTACCCATAATTATTCTTATTACCCATAATCATTCTTATTACCCATGATTATTCTTATTACCCATAATCATTCTTATTACCCATAATCATTCTTATTACCCATAATCATTCTTATTACCCATAATCATTCTTATTACCCATAATCGTTTTTGAGTGTTGTGTAATTATTAGTAGAGTCCCAATTTTTTAGGCTTACAGCATTTGAGGTAGTTTGCTACCGCTTTCTTCGACAACTTTAATTTTGCTTAATCTGAACAGGCTAGTTACCCATTTAAAGCTGAGTGAACAGGATGACAAACAATGTGCCTGAACTGAGAAATGAATTCCGGTCACTCACCTGATAGCCAGAAGCTCTATCAACTGCGCTATCTGCTCCCAATATAATAACATATCTGTATTCAAAATGTTTAATAGAGTTTAAATAATTAGATATTTATCATATTACGAGAAAAGACTGCATAACATTCTGTTTTGTTTCTGTTTCTTCAGCTTGAAGCAGACATCTCAAAGAAGTATAACGAACGTAAAGTGAACATCATTGGAGAAATCAACACATTGTGACTGCAGTAGATGATGTATTGGTTTAGGCAAATGTTATAGATTCATTGTTACTGAAAAAGACAAGTTTGGATTGAACTTAATGTTGTGATGTTTGATCTAATGTGTTCACCGACAAAGATGTGTTTTGTTATTACTATTACAAAATACAGTAAGACTCTGTGATTTATAGTCACATAATATGAAATTAAGGATGTTTTAAAATCATGATGAGACACATATATTTTTTCCTCTTTATTGTTGGAGATAAAATCTGTGTAATTCAAAATAGAATTTGATTTCTTCAGGAAATAGGCAGGATATCATGAATTTTAAAATGTCCATTGCAAAACTTATACTGTAACGCTGTACACTTTGTTTTGTTTGATGTTGAAATGTTTTATTTGAGTAAATATGTGATGGGGAAGTGGTTGCTTTTATATGTCAAAGAGATATATGAGAATTGTAGGTCTAGTGTAAGGGTATAGTTGTGTGATGGTGACCCATAACAGTACACAATCGGTATTAGTTATGGTAGAATTTGTCTATTTAGAAATTCATTTAATGTGAACTATCAGAGGAATCCTGTATTTTAAGATGTACGTATGTTACATTGAAGTGAAATGATTGGAAATATTAGAGAATGTTTTCATTATAACACGACAAGTGCACATTGTTGTAAACATGTTACAAATCTTTGTCTAAGAATTATCACAACTGACGAATATCTAATGTGTTTACATTATTACTCTGTTGTTTTTGTTGGTATGAGGGGATTCATATAGTATGTAGTTATAGTAGAGAAAAATAGGTAAAAACATTCCGACACAATGGGGTGGGGGGGGGGGGGTTCTTTCAAAATAAAAGACTGGGATGAGAGGATTTAAATCCTATTTTGTCAGTTTTTGAGAAGAATTGAAGTAGTTAAAGTAAGAAATATTGGACCTATTTTGAATTTGAATACATGACTTTCAACTTATTGGTTTGTTCTGTCGCACATTTCTGTATCAATCATTATTTTATCTTTCTTTCTATCAAGGTTTATGGTCAATGTTATTGTCATGATGAAATATTTATTAAATCTACAATTGAGGAAAACTTTTGTCTGTTTTACTTTTCCAAATTTATATCTAGGTCATCACTTAAAACAAAATGCTAGGGAACAAAGAAGTTTGTCAAATCTGATTGCTTTATATGAAACTCTGAGATCAGTGTTCAATTTGTCTCCGGCTTAACCTTCATTTGTGCTTCTTTGTGTGACCTATGTCACAATTTAAATCAATAAACCACAGTGCCATCCATGAGGCAAAAATAGACTGCATCACAAGAAGTGGTTGGCATCACAAGTAGTGATTGGCATCACAAGTAGTGATTGGCATCACAAGTAGTTTTTTGCATCACAAGTAGTGGTTGGGATCACAAGTAGTGGTTGGGATCACAAGTAGTAGTTGGCATCACAAGTAGTGGTTGGGATCACAAGTAGTGGTTGGCATCATAAGTAGTGGTTGGCATCACAAGTAGTGGTTGGCATCAAAAGTAGTTGTTGACATCACAAGTAGTGGTTTGCAACACAAGAAGTGGTTTGTATCACAAGTAGTGGTTGGCATCACAAGTAATGGTTGGAATCACAAGTAGTGGTTGGCATCACAAGTAGAGGTTGGCATCACAAGTAGTAGTTGGCATAACAAGTAGTGGTTGACATCACAAGTAGTGGTTGTCATCACAAGTAATGGCTGGGATCACAAGTAGTTGTTGTCATCACAAGTGTTGTTTGGCACCACAAGTAGTGATTTACATCACAAGTAGTGGTTGACATCACATGTAGTGATTTACATCACAAGTAGTGGTTGACATCACATGTAGTGATTTACATCACAAGTAGTGGTTGAGATTACAAGTAGTGATTGACATCAAAAGTAGTGGTTAGCATCACAAGTAGTGGTTTGCATCACAAGTAGTAGATGGCATCACAAGTAGTTGTCGACATCACAAGTAGTCGTTTGGATCAAAAGTGGTTGTTAGCATCACAAGTTTTGGTTGGGATCACAAGTAGTTGTTGGCATCACAAGTAGTGCTTGGCATCACAAGTAGTTGTTGGCATCACAAGTAGTGGTTAGCATCACAAGTAGTGGTTGTCAAAATAGTTCTTGTGAATCAATACTTTCAATACTTAATACCTTATATGTAAACGTCAATTCTCAGAAAAGTGATACTTAGCCAGATTCAATCCCTTCTTTTACTCATTTGGTCGAGGCAGAGAATTTACTTAGAATCAAAGTTTGGTTTGAATTGATAGCTTGATGAACATTTTCTTCAATTCTTTTTTGTTATATGTGAGTTGTATTTTTTAATGTTTTTTATATAAGAAATATGTTTTTATGATACAAAGAAGAATTTCTTAAGGTAGTTTTTACTTTTTTCTTTATAAACGATTTTGTTATAAAAGTTAGTTCAGCTTTAGCTCACATACTGAATGACCTAAAAAGGTAATCAAGTTTAATAGAATAAGTAAGAAGACAATCTGATGCCAAAAGTTACTCATTATTCAAAATTCCTTTTATCTTCAAATTCAAATGTTTGTAATCACTGCATCTTGCTGGGGAAAAACGTGACCCACATTTACACTTGAAAAGCACAGGGATGGAACAATGTAGCACTGGGACATCACATTTTTTTTCTACAGAAATACAATTTGGTATGTAAAGCTGTGTGTCAAATGTGGAATTTAATTTAACAATTTGAACACAAAAGGTGTTGAAAAAATCCTTAACTCTTTTGCTATGCAGAGATTTTGAGTCAATATCAACATTTTGGGTGTTGTTTTGGACAGAATCAAAAGAATTTCACGTTCAAAACAAAAGCAAAGAAGTCTCCTGGTTAATAAGGACAAGACGGAAAAGGTCTGCGACAACAGATTTGGTAATATCAGCTGGTAAAACTGAAAATTCATGCCGATGACATCAGAGAGTGAGAGATAAAGAGAGAGAGAGAGAGAGTTAGCGGAGGGCAAATAAGAAAAAGAGAGAGTGGCGGAGGAGAAGAGTATAGGGGGTATGGGAGTGTGGGAGAGAGAGAGAAAGCGTGAGCGTGGATAGAAAAAGAAAGATTAGGGGAGAGTTTTTATGAGCAAAATTGTCAAAGGGAGGTTATCACTAAAAAGTGCAAAAAAAGTTAAATGGCACAGTTATATCCCCTGACTGTTAAACATTTAGATAGACCAAACTGCTTTCAATATAAATCGACACTTGATAAAGCAAATATTAGAAAAGTTTGGAAATATAAATTATTCTATATCACATTTAAAAGCCAAAACATCAGTAAACAACATTCTCCTCTGTACAGGTGGTGACTTTGGACCACTCTTTGTCCTTTCTCTCATATGTTTACTTTTCTAAGATGTTCACTTTTCTAACGTGGTCACTTGTCTAATGTGGTCACTTGTCTAACGTGGTCACTTGTCTAATGTGGTCACTTGTCTAATGTGGTCACTTGTCTAAAGTGGTCACTTGTCTAATGTGGTCACTTTTCTAACGTGGTCACTTGTCTAATGTGGTCACTTGTCTAATGTGGTCACTTGTCTAATGTGGTCACTTGTCTAATGTGGTCACTTGTCTAACGTGGTCACTTGTCTAATGTGGTCACTTGTCTAAAGTGGTCATTTCTGTCATGAACCATAAGTGTCCTACCAATACAAGTTTAATGTCAATGTCGTATTTATGGCCCAATCTGGTCAAGGTCTTATATATGGCCCAATCTGGTCAAGGTCTTATTTATGGCCCAATCTGGTCAACGTCTTATTTATGGCCCAATCTGGTCAAGGTCTTATTTATGGCCCAATCTGGTCAAGGTCTTATTTATGGCCAAATCTGGTCAAGGTCGTATTATGGCCCAATCTGGTCAAGGTCGTATTTATGGCCCAATCTGGTCAAGGTCTTATTTATGGCTCAATCTGGTCAAGGTCGTATTTATTGGCCAATCTGGTCAAGGTCTTATTTATGGCCCAATCTGGTCACGGTCTTATTTATGACCCAATCTGGTCAAGGTCGTATTATGGCCCAATCTGTTCAAGGTCTTATTTATGGCCAAATCTGGTCAAGGTGTTATTTATGTCCCAATCTGGTCAAGGTCTTATTTATGGCCCAATCTGGTCAAGATTGTATCTATGGCCCAATCTGAAGTTGTTCCGTTTTTCTCTGAGATTATCGAATTGCTAAAAAACAAATATCTTGTAAGACTCAAGGTAAAAGGTATAGCACGACTTGTATATCCTGTCCGGTCACAGTATACTGGCACCCGGCTGACCAGTCTCATGATGAATCTATAAATGTCCAGACGCTAGGATAGACGGCTGCTTATTTCTCATTATTAGAGTTTTAAGTATGATCCGAATTTCCGTTTTAACCATTTTATTAGGGCTGCTTATTTTACTCAAGGCCATGGGTTTTTTCTCACTTTATGGTTTATTGGCAAAGGATAACGGTAACTTTCACCATAGAATAAGGTATAAGAAAAATGTAAGAATATATTTAAGAATACTTTCAGGGATGACGTATGTACCTGTTAGATAGCCTGGATTTCATTCATTTCCCATTACTCGCAGGCGTAAGCTAGAACTGGTTGTATTTTAGAATTATATCGTTAAACAAAAATATTTTTAAGTTGTAGCAGGGGCGTATCCAGGATTTGGAAAAGAGTCTAAAAACTGAAAATCCCCCCCCCTTTTGGCGCCCCCTCACCATACCAAAACCTAACCCCCTTACAAGTTAGGTCATTTTTCCTTGTAAATAAAACTAACTTTTTTCTTTAATTTTTTATAATTTATATTATTTTCTTTTTGCGAGTTTTTTCGTCTTTATAGAGTTGGGGGCGCAATT
>JAUUEB010487432.1:0-10836 GCA_032362205.1 Clione limacina | reverse complement strand
TCTCTCTCTCTCTCTCTCTCTCTCTCTCTCTCTCTCTCTCTCTCTCTCTCTCTCTCTCTCTCTCTCTCTTTCTCACTTCTCACTCGCCATCTATTTATATCTTATTCGAGAAAAATAAGGAAGGAACTTAATATATAGAGGTATGGCAATAGAGAGACAGAGAGACAGAAGAATAAAGTGAGATGAAATAGATGTTCATATCTGAATTTGCGATATAAATAACTTATTGTCGTCTTGTACATTGAATACTTCTCACAACAGCACTTTGTATTTTATTCTCCATGGGCTAGGTGTCCTATATAATTCAAACTGTGTAAACAAAACCTTTGTAAATGTTCTTTTTTAAATCTAGAGTGGCGTGAGAACCGATTATTATTGTTGCTCAAACATACTGTAAAAGATCTTAATGTACGAGGACAATTAATTACAAAGACAAAGAAGAAAGTACATTTCGTAATCAACAGATCGATACAGTTTTTGGCTGGTAGTTAAGACAAATTACGTTATTATGACTCTCCAAATTCTAGTAAAATCGGCTAAAAGAAACGGAAATATTCGCAAATCCCCTCGTTTTTTATGTGGAATGGACTATAATTATTTACTTTAGCTAGTAAATTTCACTGTTCACTGTTCACTGTTCACTGAGGCTTATTAAGACATCTCAATAACAAAGCGTTGAACACTTATCAGCCCCTCTCCCAACTGGGTTAGCCATACAATAAATGTGCAGAGTGTATCAAATCATGGTCGACAAAAATACTTTAGTTTCTTCATCATAAGTTGTGCAGTTTTGTTCGTTGGAGTTTGTCATATATGGAGTTTTCGTTAAGCGATTAATTATTTGAAGGTAAGAATTCTACCTTCATTTTAACCATGACTTCTGCTGTAAGTATGCTTCAAGAATATTGATAATATTTCAATTAGTAGGCACAATGATAAATGTTATGAAGTATGCCATTTCATTGTCACGATTTATTTTATAAATCAGTCATTGAAAAAAGTTTTTTTAAACGGTTATATCAAAGGAAAGCCTACTATATTTACATTGGCCGGGGAAACAAACGTATTATCAGCAATAGCATTAATACATGAATTAAAAAAAAAACATTTGTGTAAAAGAAGCTGGAAGAGCTCATAACAACACGGGCGGAATATCTTCATAACTTTATAATAGACCATGTCGTTTTTATAAGTACAGTAGTACTAGTACTTAGTTTTAGTATTATAAAGTTACAATCAATATAGTTATTATCAATAGTTACACAAAAGCTTGTAAACAGGACCACAAAACTATTTTTTAGGGGGCGGACTTTTTTTAAAAGAGGTGTAAAAAGCTAGAGTATTGTTTTTCTTTTCCCCCCATATTTGAGGCATGCAACTAACGATGATACGCAACTGCCCCAATACCAGATCTTACCTGTCTCATGTTGTTCCATGGGGTTATAAGCGTCCGGAATGAGTACTTCCCCCTAAAAATCGGTTAGGGGGAGGGGTAATCGACCAATTTCAACATGAACCCCCTATTCCCGATCATATGCGTTTTTCTTAAATTGGCCATATCTTAAACCATTAGTGCTAGAGGAGCCTAGTTAGTAACAAAATACATGTAATTAAATATACTTTGTCAACATGTGAAAGTATACTAATTAGCTCATTTTCATTTTCATGAACATTAAAGGGAAATAGTCGAAAAACAGGAGTCTTTAGAATCACCAAGGACAAAACAATTTGCATGTACCTAAGATCAAACGGATGAATATCTCGAATAAGAACTAGTGCGGCCTTTATTAAATTCAATCGAAAATAATTTCCCTTACGAAAGCACATAAAAATTACACTTGATCCTGCTTGATTACATAAAAAGAGCCATGTATTTTGACAGTGTTTACCTAGCATTTCTTCTTGTTCACTTGTCGTGATCACTTGATGTTATTCTTGTATCTTTATCTAAGTCGCTTCTGTTTTAAATCACATGACTTTTTTATGTGTGTCTTTGACATTTATTTTGGTCTTCAGTTATCCTTATTTAGACTTTGTGTTCTTGGTCGACATAAAAGATTAACCCTTTAATATCTAAACCCTATTTCCCTCTCGATCGATGTATGTAGTGCACGATTAAAGATAAAACAATGTGTCACGAGCCCCCCCCCCCCTCCCACTGTAAGACACCATTAAAGATAATCATATTTTCATGAGACTGAATAAAATCATATTTATTTTCTTCTTTTATTTCTTTATACGACTATATTCAAATGCAGATTGTCACTGAAAATACCAGACACTCTTTGACATTAAATAAAGGAATGCCAATGAGGTGTTAACGTTACGTTTTCTAAAATGTTTACCAGGGAAGACTCAAAAACATTTTGCATACACACACAAAACATACTTTGACATGTACGGAAAGGGCAAGAAAACAGTTAATCTAATTCAAGAGTGCTCCACAGCTGGAGGTTGCCGATTTGAGCACACAATCAACAAGATTTTAGTTAAACTAACTTATTTTCCTACCCGTTCCGTGCAAATATATGTGTTTCTGTGTGTGTGAGATTTTTTTGTCTTTTATTGTGCAAATGAAAAATTATGTAAGTTTCACTATTGTTTCATTATCTGCTAAAAAATCTCTGGCACTTAAAGAACACCCTGTTTATTATGAAGAAACGGTGTTATCATTTCCATTGGCATTTTTAATTCAGCATGATGGAAACAATGAGACGAAATTGTTTTTTATATCATTTGACGACAAATAACTCGAATGGAGTATTTGTTAGTAGATTGATTTTTACACACTCCAGTTTTTCTTAAACAGTTTTCTCTTATTTGCCTTCACGGCGCCACTTTAAAATGTATTTTTTTGTTCGTTCTTATAGGGTAAACGCGAAACTAGTTATAATAGTAAAAGCGATTTAATCGTTTTAACCAACCCTTTTATTCAACAAGTTTCGGAACAGGTCGCGATGAATGTTTCTTTAATATCTTGATGTCTAACTATATTGTACTCATCCCCCCCCCCCCCCATTACAATGACAACGACAAATATGTTTGGTTATGAATCAAAGCCCCTGTAAAGTGGTTCAATGCGTGACTTAGTTTGTTTACGTCAATGGCTTTCCTAAAAGCGCTATGTGCTCAAATAGTAACGTAAACCCTTTAAATGAGTAATAGTATTGCACCACCTGGGAATTTATGAGTAACAGAGATGCGTCCTGAAACAAACTGTTTGTTATATCGTGGTTCAACGACGTGGAAAGAAATCATGAATACAGGCGCGTAGTCAGGTGGACATGGGGGAGTGCCCCCTCCCTCCCCCTTTGAGTCCAAAATGGTCTTTATTTGCATAATTTAGACTCATTTTTAAACTTCACTACCATTCATTCTTAACAAAACAAATTTGTACCCCCTCCATTTTCAAAACACTGACTACGTGCGTGCACGAATTCAACGAATTTTGTAAAAAGTAATGTTTAACATAATTTTCACTTTTGAATCTATGACAATCACAATATGTCTCCATTCTAGATTGGTTTGGTCATAAAGTTTGTCTTTAATATCTCCTTATGATGATTTCTTACATTGTTTTGTTCCTTCTTGAGACCTGAGTTATTTCGATTGAATGTGTTATTTCTTTTGTTTCGCTATCCTTAACCTTTTATCGTTATTAATCTTTCTCTGTGTGTTTCTATTATATATCTTTTATATCGTAACATATTGATTAACTTTGACTCAATGGGTTCCACCAAAATGAAACTTAGTTATATACTTTAAGTGGATATACCTTTTATTCCACGCCAAAACTAACACAATTTCAAAATTATTATAATGAATTAGCATAATTCATGAAGGGTTTACGGTAGCCTTTTATGTAACGCCATGGCTCCAATTTCTTTATCTCCCAAGATAAAGAAATATTAAAGAATTCAAGATTTACAAACTGAACTGAAAAGTTGACATGGGACGTAATTCAAGTTTTTCATTTCAGGAAGCCACATATTTAACTTAGTTATTTCCCTTTCTTTAGTCCATAGAAATAAGGAGAGTTCGAAACTATTTATAATCTTGTAACTGAGACAACAAAATTCTAAATGATAATGATAGTAGCTTGGGGGGGCTACGGTTTTTAATCTGTAAACCAACTTTGAAAGTTGTTTTTTCATTATTCGTTTTTGTAGTCGTGAGAAACTACTGGGTTCAAATAATTTATAATGTTTGTACTTTTCTTATTTTACTATTGAGGGTTAAAATATTTCTCTACATTCTTAGGGGTCAACGACAAGGGCTTATTTTTTTGGGTTTAGAGCTTTGGTCTTAGGTTCCTTGTCATCTTCTGTCTTGAGAATACCAATTAACACGACAACTAGGGTGTGGTTTATAAACAGACATAACAACAGTTATTTGTGTGTTATTTTGTGTCAATACTCATCGAACTCATTGGTTAAGAGTTGGTGGATTTGATTAACTACAGAAAACCATATGCAATATTCTTATTTTAGGACTTTTGAACCTTTTCCTAAATGTAAATAAAAAATAAGTTATTTTGTTCTTTCTCGCTTTTGACTCGTACTGAGTTAATTGTTATTGCTGACTGATTTTTGCGTTTGCGTACTGCTTTTTGGTGCTCAACTCATGTTTTGCTTAACGCATGTTTGTCTTTAATACTTTGGTACTTCCTTACGCTATACGTATTTTAAAATATTAGAGTGGTAAATTATAAGGTAAGGATTTTTTTTTTAACTTTTGACCGAATAGTACATTTGTTAGCTATTTTTTATTAGATTTGCAAATACCAGGTCATTAATAAACGGTGACCCTACGTACAACGTTGGCAATTTCTACAGATTTTCAACAATGAATATGTGTCCCTTTTAAGGGTCAAATCCACAACGCTTACGACAACCGGATATGAAATCCGCTGCCTTAACCACTCGGCTATCGCACTCCTTTCAACAGTTACGTGTTGGTTAAAGCATGTGTGTGCTGCAGTCCTCCTATCCTCTACTATAGTCCGTTCCACTAGAAAAAAACATTTTTTCGCGATTTTGAACTTATGTTTCTCATCATTCGTTTTTGTATCATACCTTTTTCAAAAATGTGTATACATTCTAAAAGGTACCTACCCCGGAAAAAAACACCATGTTCTTGCTCGTTAGACAAAAAAATGCACATTTAGCTAAAGCGTTAACAATCAAAACAATTGAATAAAGAGATCAGTGGTACTCTGGCCCCCTTAGGTGAAACTGTCCACAAATCCAATTGTACGGGACAGCGATTTCCACCTGTAGACTGGACTCGCTCAAAATAAACCGATGAATGCTTTCACGCTCCATGACCCAAATACCTGGCTGATTCAAGGATTAAAAGAAAAACGTGAGTATTGGTGCAACACAATACAAACAAATCCAGGATACAAATATGCAGTTGACATTATTCACTCCAGTACTGGTCAAAACACCTCGAATTTTACGCATTGCCGTCTTAATACAGACGTATTGTCAACCTTAGCTATCGAAAAAAGAAGTAAAAACGTAAACAAATTTATTAACCCTTTCTCTTCATATACCCCTTCACGTACAATTTCAAAGTTAAGACTGTCATTCTGGGGAGAAGTACTCTTAAGCCTAAGCATACCGACTTCTAAAAATACATAACAAAAGGATAAGTGAATAAAAGCTAAATTTCAAATATCATGCAAAAATGTGCATAAATAAAAAAGTTATTTAGTTTTTTTCTCAGTGGAACGGACTATAGTAGTTGTTTCAGGCCGGCGTCACACAGAAAAAGTCAATCGCCATACGCCACTTGCCCCTCGTAGCCCCTTTAATTTCCATGCCAAAATGTGTGATTGACCTTGGACGTACGCAAGTGGCGAAGAGCGTATGGCGTTTCAGCATGGAAATTGACAGTGTTGGGGTCAAGTAGTTGGGTGACTCGAGTAGAAGTAGACAATTTCAACTACTCGATTACTGTATATTATAGTGTATAATATGATGACTCAACTTGAATGTGGATATTGATATATTTTCTCTGTCATGTCAGTTCCACACGGAGGGCGTGACCCCTGACCCCAACATGTACGGAATCATCCAGAGGTCATTTAGGTACTTGTATCAACAGATGAAGCGACAAGGTCCAAAGATTATCCGAGCATCGTATCTGGAGATCTACAACGAGCAGGTAACAAAATGAAATAAACAATTAACTTTGAACACACACATTTCTAGTCACTGCATTATTATTTAGAACATAAAATGAAACCAAAGAGAAAGATCACCATACCCCCCCCCCCCCTACACACACAATTGTTAGCCTCTAGTCCAACTCTGTTGAAAATTTGGCTTTTTTAAAGCAAAATTCGAGAAACCTGACTTTTTAGGGGGGATGGGGGGGTCGTCCATACAAACTTCTAGATTAACTTTTCATTTGAATGATATTTTATTTTCTAAATATTACAACAGAGTACTGCCACCAAGCTGACCAGTCTAAGTTTTTCATTTTGTTTACTATATCTTGCTTTAGCCACTTGGTTGATATATCACCCTGATCTGACCATTCAGATGATTGACCTACTTAACAACAGTCACAGTTTACTGACATCAGGCCGACCAGTCTTAGTTGTTTATTTTTTGTTGTATCTTGTTTTAGCCATTTTGTTGATATCTCGCCATGATCTGACCATTCAGGTGATTGACCTCCTGAACAACAGCCACAGACGATACCTTCAGGTGAGGTGGAGCAAGAACAAAGGATTTTATGTGGAAAATTTGTTCCAAGTGGAATGTGAGACGATAGACGATTTAATGGCTGTCTTAGAGGAAGGTAAACACACATTTTATAATTTATTTTCTCTCTAAAAGTTCAGTTAATGTCCGCCGTTTGGTAGGGAAGCAAGCAACTACGTTCTGAAACAACTGAAAAATGTAACGTATAAGTTAACTCAAGACAAGTCTTTCAGCTAATGTGCTTGAAATGTGCTTCAAGTTTATAGTCAAGACAATTTCTTTGCATGTGATGACAGAAATTGGTGATGGAAATGATGTTGGTTTTGACTGCATTTATTTTTTAAAGGGTTCTCTTCTTATCGTTTTGGGAATAGTGGGTAAAGATTGGTCACGTCATCGGGCAACGCCAATAAGAAATGAGTAACGTTGCTGTGTCATGGAAGTGGTTTATTATAGTTAACTATAATTTTGGTTCGCTAAACGCTCCCTCAATTCGTCGATTTGGTCTTTACGCTCCCTCTCATTGCAATTTTATCATCACAAATATTCAAAAGTGTCAGTGAAAAACTCAAATTTTCTACAAAAAATATTATTTGTTTAAAAGTTGTAAACACCAGATACTACCTTTAGAGAGTCAGCACAGCAGAAGAAGAAAATTACGTTCCGGGGAAAATGTTCATTCTGGTGTAAAACAAAATAAGGACTGTGATTGAACTTCCGTGTTCGAAATTGATTCATTGGGGCAGATGTCGATTTTAACAAATTATCGCTTTTTGAATTATTTTAACAAGCAACACAAATGAAAACTGCAGAGACCCCCAAAGGTTTGTACCTTAGGTATTTAAAGACCTTTTAAAATTATAATGATAATTTTTGAAGTCCTGCTTCTCGCTGGCGAGGTGAGCAAAGAATAGTATGAATTCTAAAATAACCTATAGACCAACATACGTCTTAAAAGTAAATATAAATATAGAAGGACTGAAGTATATATTCTGGCCACGGTCTATTTTTTGGTTGTCTTAACAAAGACAAACATTCAATGAACATTTTTGTTCACAGATGAAAACGTGATCGTAATATATGATCATTCTGCTTTGGTAAACTCTAAACGTGTTAATATATGTAAATAGCGTTACAAATAAGGAATTTATAATACAAATAGTTAAAGGAGCCCGCTGACGGTAAAATGATATTCATCATGGTCTGTTGAGCTGGCAACATTAACGTTGTAAACAAACATTTTAAAAACTACATGAAGAGGGGCGTGCTCAGAACAGTTCATAGAAGAGCTTAAATGACGTCATAGTTTGGGATAATTAGTTTCCTTAATGCACGACTTCCCCAATAAAGCTAATGTTTAATCGTCCGTGGTTGGAATTTTGTTATTATTTATTTTCTTTTGAATCTCAAACTTTCTCTTATGTGTGATATTGGCAAACTTTCCAAACAAAGCTTATTTTAGCTTAAACAAAACTCTAGTGAAAATAAAGTACAAGCACTGTAGTACACATTCTGGCCATGGACTATTTTTGGATGTTTTTTCCAATTTATCCTGCGCCAAAATGTTTTTATTTGTTTTGAAACACAATTTTTTTCCCTTGGGTGATGTTGGCATACTTTTCAAACGAAACTAATATGAGATACAATACCACAAACAATAGTAAGTCTTCAAAACAAAACTCATGTGAAAATCTAGTGCAAGGACTTCTACATTCTTGCTATGTGCTATTTTTTGGATGGTCTTATCCAATTTATCCTGCGCTAAAATGAGGTTTATTTGTTATGAAATGTCAAGACAAATGCATTCCAGCAATAACTATAGTTTGTTAAGGCATCCGCCTCAAGAGCGGTAGGTCGGACGCTTGTATTCCAAACTGGTCATACATTATACTTTCTTAAATGGGAATTTAGCAGCGGTCTCGCCGTGAGCCAAAATACAAATATATATAATACATTTATGATAACAAATGACATTTAGATATTCGCGCTAACACCCCAGTGTTAAATACTATGCCTAGGTAGCATGAATGATAAGTGCGACATCTAACATCATAGATGTGGCAGCACGGACACTTGTCTGAGTAACAAAGCCGCCGATATAACCTACAATGTGTCGCCGAATAGGTTAAACACGATACATTTATCTTTATGTGTTTATATCCAATAAATCTCTTATCCGTCAAAATATCGAGGGGTCATTATGAGGTATTTGCTGAAATTTAAATATCATCTTGTTCAGTAAACAGTAGAACATTTAGAGAAAAAGGTGGATGGTGGAAAACGGGATCATCTTCCCTATCATCATGATTCGACACATGTCGTTAAGAATCTCATGTTTAAGCTTTTTTACTCACTGGATAGCGTAACTTGATTCATTGATAAACATGACAAATTCACCACCAATTTATATCTATTTTGATACAAGAAAGGAAGTCGTGGTGTGTTTGTGTGTTTGTGTGTTTGTGTGTTTGTGTGTTTGTGTGTTTGTGTATGTATGGGTTTATGGGTTTATGGGTTTGTGGGTTGGGGCAAAGCACTTGCCTCACCTGTGAGTGGGCCCGGGTTTAAATCCGGTCAGTAAATCGTGTCTGCTGCCCCTCTTGTGGGATGTGAATGTGTGGCCCGTCTTTTATGTGTTGTGAAAGGCGCCAAACACTTACACTTATTCAGTAGACATAAGAACCAGTGACGTCACATGGTAAGGGGAAAATATTACAAAATGAAGAATCTTGACAAACAAATAGAATATTTATGCAGAATGATAAAACGACAGACATATAAAAATAAACAAGTAGTAATTCAACGAACCATTAAAGGCTATCCTGGGTTGAGGTTGTATTCCCACTCATCGGGCCTTGGGGTTCAAAAAATTAATCTTATTTATGACATATAAAAATAGATACATAAGAACACATAGAAATAAGTAAAAAAAAATGAATTGATAGAAGGACAGACAGGATTTATAACAAACACATCATAAAAAGATAAAGTTGTAACTGATAGAAAAAGCTCAATGATAAAGGATCGTGTGGTGAAAAAGGACCATTAAGCCCAAGAAATGGAGGTAATTAAAGTCAATAAGATTAGCTTGAAGCAAATATTGATCCCTTTCGGCCGATGAAGGGTTGAAAAAGGATCATGCTCAGAAAAGTTCAAATGACGTCATAGACTGGGAAAATTAGTTTCCTTTATCCATATTAATACCTGCCCGAACCAGAGAGGGAAATAGTTTGCCGATAGCACATAGACACATTTTTGCAAAAAAAAACAACAACACAACACAACACAACACAACAAGATCCTTATTCCCAAGAAGAGGCCATTACATGAAAGAAACCTTTGTTTAAAATAATTCAAGGCCAACAAATAATGTGAAAAGCATGAAGAGGAATAAGAGAGAAAAGAAGAAAAGAAGACAATATACATTAGAAATATCACTTAAGCTTTTTGCGATAGAAAAACAAGGCGACAGACACAAGGGACACTGTTTAATTTGTGTCATAATTCATCTCACAGTCTTTGAAGCATTTCTGAACTGAGTTTGGTGAGCTTTAATATTCTGTTTGTCGATACTTCCAGGATGGTGGGAATTTAAGTAGACATTTATATGACAATTAAACTACAGCAGATTTAAATAGTTAATAATTAATTCTTCTCGAGAAGAAAATAGCAATTTTAACTATTTTTTCATTTTCTCTATATTTAGGTGACCAAAGGGTCCTATACTAATTCCTATACTAATGTTAAAAGGTCTCTAAATACCTAAGGCAGTGTCCATTGGGGGTATCTACAGTTTTCATTTGTGTTGCTTGTTAGAATAATTAAAAACAAAACGATACATTTTATTAATTGGCACCTCCCAAGCAATGACTCATGGTTTAATCAATAGTTCCACGTTAGAGCTTTTTTCAAGCAGTTTGAAGAGCACTCTACAACTAGTTTTGACTGGCATTCGAAAGATAACATAATACAGACCCTGTAATCGGGCCAAAAAGAAAAATGTCTGGTCTTATAGCTATTTATCTTCACCAGACTAGAGTCATATCTAAGAAGTGCAAACTCTTGGTTTAATGAGGTCGACAATATAAGGAACTTATTAACCTTCACTCCAATAATATTA
>JAUUEB010487421.1:0-10469 GCA_032362205.1 Clione limacina | reverse complement strand
TGTGCAACTACATTCAATATTGTTGATGGTTCTTATTTCGCGGATATTATTACTCTGAACTTGTTTTCGGATTCTGTTCTCGTCAATTGACTTAGTTATCAATTGCAACCTCTCATGTGAGTTTATTATTCAAATTCTCTTAATTGTTCGACTTTCTTAGCTTGATTTTTTGAATCATAGCAATTTCTTTGATTGATTAACATACTATTTCTTAAGACTTTTTTTGTCGTCAGCTACTAGACTATTGATATAAAACAATTAAAACTCTTTTATTGTTATAGAACTACTTATTTTAAAGAATTATCTGTGCCCTGTCATTTGAAATATACTCTACATCTAATTATTGTTTTTTTTTTTTTGTTTTTTTTTTATTAATTTCATAGTATCTGGCCATCTACTAAAATATCAAAGGAATTTGTTACATTTTTGTCATTAATCTATAGGTTTTTTTTGGCTCTGAGGTACAAGTTGAAATGAAAAACAAATATTTGCCAAAAGAGTAATTTTATCATGTTACATGACGCAGATCTCACTACATACTTCAAGGAACAAAAAGATCCTGCTCATATCAGTTTGGAGCATACCTGAAACTCATAATACCATAAAAATGGACTTATTATAGTCGAAAAGGACCAAGGAATGGCAAAAGAACTGAGTAAAGGGTAAAAAGCACTGAGGAAACTGAAAAAAAGATTTTGAAAGGATGAAAAAATATACTTAAATAATGAACAGCAATGTCACCAAGGGGAAATAACCATGAAATACATTCATCAATGAAGACGTCAGTGGGTTAATTTCCTTGGCACAATCACAATATTTTTCTGACTATAGTTATAACATAAAATTCCTTCAACAAAATTCTGTCTTCATTGAGCTAGACCTTAAAATTTTGTTAAAACCAACCCTTCGGTATAGAAAATGGTTCATCAAAGTAAACGCCTTATTTAACAATTACTTAGTATTTATTTTAAGCTTAATTCAACCTAGCTAGCAGTAAATAAGACAGTCGATCTAAATTCTTCTTCTTCTTCCTCAACATCAGTTCCCTCAAACTTGAGTACCAACACTGATTCTGGCCTTAAAAAGCAACTTAGTTAAACCAATTGAGTTTAGAATTTTGATGCATAAAAGCAGAGGGGTTAATAGTGGGTGTCCTTAGGTGATAAAAACATGTTACTTGATGTCAAACAAGAAGGTTAAAAAGTATGTACAACAACTTATATGCAGACTTGACTGTAATTTTACTTATGCTATTCTTAAAAGAATTTGACACTGGTATTTATCTCTAATGTAGGGCACTCAAGAGTCTGACAGTTCTTGGAAAAAATAATTTCTATGACAGTCAATTTCTGATCTTGGTATCGCATAGGCTTCTTTGCCATTTCTAGTTCTGTTTTATTAACTGTGAGGTGATTAAGTGATATGCTGACCAGGTCTTTTCTAGTTTTATAAAACATAGACGATTTTGATTTATCTCTTCTTTCTTCTAATGTTTCCCAATTTAAATTTTCCATATCATATTTGGTATTTCCTGTTTTCATGGTACAGTGTCCTGTTGCAAATCTTCCTGCTCTTTTTTGTGTATTTTCAATATTATTTATGTTACATTTATTAAAGGAGTCCCAAACTGTATACATCCATATTCAAGGATAGGTCTTACTAGGGTCTTTATGCAATCAGCTTTTGCATCAATTACATCAGAGAATACTGGATTTACAAGTAATGATAAACACATAATGAATTCAATAACCTTTAACATGTTTATCAAAAGAACATTAGATCATAAAAATATGCCATTTACAACATTCCTATCAACTCTTTCAATATCACAGTTTGCATGTTATTTATTAGCATTTACTAAGGATATAAGATTTCACAAATATAAAATCTCTTTTTGAAAGGATTATAAATTGTTATAAAAATTATAAATGACTTTATAGGAATGTTTATTAAATACTTAATTTTTAAAATAAAAAAAACAAATGAAATATATGAATATAGAGAATAAAGACAATTAACTGTGAAATAATTCTTATCAATTAGCCACTATTCTCAAAATGTTCATACAACTTTTGTTTTTCAAATATATCTTTTGGAATGTTCATGGATATGTTGACTCACTATCCTAACTGCCCAATGAGTCAGAAATATAAAAAGCTTAGAGGAAAAGTTTAAACAGTTCCTGACTTAGCTTTGGAATCGCAAGCTTGAATTATATTCAAAATCATAAATTTGACTGATTCCTGAATCTACGTAAAGAACTGTATATTAGAACACCTTATGTGGTAATTTATTACAAAAAAGATATTGAAATTGTCATATTTTTTACAAAATGTCATTCTATTACAAAATAGTTTATGGTGTATTTTGATATAAAAAGTAAAGTCACCTATACTCATAATTGACCGTTGGCTGATCAGGAGTAGAGTCCTGATTATTTTGATATAGAAAAGTAAAATATTCAATGAAAAGACAAAAATTATTGCGGTATCAAAACTGATAAGAATAAAAAAAATGAATAGATTTGTAAAACGAATTGTTGAAAGGATATAAACATGTTCCCCTATATAAAATGAAAATATATAAACTGACCAGGAATGATTGCGTGACCAACAGTGTGGTTAATATGAACATAATTAACAATTAAAGGCATATTGTTGTGAATATAAGCAGGGTAATGAAAAATGTAACCAAAAAATTATCTTTATATTTTCTTACCTATATTTGTCAGTGAGAAAAACTAAGAAAATATGATAAAATTGATGAGTGTTGTTGTGTTACAAAAATAAGATAAAAAAAACTCTTAATGCTAATATAATTTTCACT
The DNA here is from genome assembly GCA_032362205.1 of Clione limacina. NCBI lineage: Eukaryota > Metazoa > Mollusca > Gastropoda > Pteropoda > Clionidae > Clione > Clione limacina. The sequence goes on along the minus strand of JAUUEB010487421.1, from coordinate 7,643 downwards.
GTCAATAAAAAACATAATATAAACAGAAGAAAATATAGTCCTCGTTCATAGTGTGCGTAAAAAGACACTACACAGACTAACTACCTAATCAGACTAATGTGTAAAACTCAACTACAGGATCCGTTACTCAAATACATTATCACATACATGTTGTATGGCCATCAACTGTCCAAAGTCATAGCTCTTTCTTATTCAATGGCTATAGTCGATGCACATTATTTGAAAGTGTTTTTTTTAGTAAAATATACATAGAAGTATAGTGTCATCAAATCACAAATGTGGTGTGAGGATTCACAAGTTCGGTTTACTCTTATGAAGCATGGCTCTGTAATTAGGATGAGGGGTGCGTGGAGTGGCGTCAACTACTTTGGGTCTAGAGTCAGAACTGTAGTCAAACTCTGTCTTCCGAAGTCTTGCTCGGATCTCCCCTAAGGAAGTGTTGCTGCTGTCTGCTAAGTCTGTGATAGGCAGTCTGATTGGAGCGTTAGGGTTGCGTTGAAGCTGGCTGTGGAGGGAACATAGGTAAAGTGGTAGAGGACTCAAGCAAAAGGGAAAAATTGCAGGGCATATAGAGAGCAAGCTCAATGAAAATTAAATGAAGGAAAGTGGCTTCCAAGAATCAAGAAACATTTAATTGAAATCACAAAAAGAAACGGTTGGACATTTTTATTGTGTGATCGTTGTTATATATTAAGATTATCAGGTGGGTGAGGTTGAGGGAAAAATAAATACTGATTGTGAGGTGTGGAGAAGGTGCAATGTAAGGAGAAGCTTTAAGCTAGTGATATACTTAAAAATCAAAACTTATGAAAAACAGCCGGGTTTTTATTTTCAAGAAATATTCAAAAATAACAGAAATAAATATAACACTCAACTATGGAGACGGATGTTCTAAAATTGTTTAAGTACACAAAAGTGGGTGTAAATAGTTAACAAAACAAGCCATCAATATCTGTATCACACATGAATATACCGTTTTCCTTCTCTTTCTTTTGAAAATACAAGACACATGTGACTAGGATAAGATCATGTGATCTTTGTCTATGCCTATCATGTGATCTTTGTCTATGTCTATCAAGTGATCTTTGTATATGTCTATCAAGTGATCTTTGTATATGTCTATCAAGTGATCTTTGGCTATGTCTATCATGTGACCTTTGGCTATGTCTATCATGTGATCTTTGTTTATATCTATCATGTAATCTTTGTATCGGTCTACCATGTGATCTTTGTCTATGCCTGTCATATGTTCTTTGTCTATGTCTATCATGTGATCTTTGTAAATATCTATCATGTGATCTTTGTATACATATATCATGTGATATTTGTCTATGTCTATCATGTGATCTTTGTATAAATATATCATGTGATCTTTGTCTATGTATATCATGTGATCTTTGTATATGTCTATCATGTGATCTTTGTATAAATCTATCATGTGATCTTAGTCTATGTATATCATGTGATATTTGTCTATGTCTATCATGTGATATTTGTATAAATCTATCATGTGATCTTTGTCTATGTATATCATGTGATCTTTGTCTATGTCTATCATGTGATCTTTGTCTATATCTATCATGTGATCTTTGTCTATATCTATCATGTGATCTTTGTATATATCTATCATGTGATCTTTGTCTATATCTATCATGTGATCTTTGTCTATGGTTTCTCTACCTGTTTCCATTGAGGTCTCTCTTTATATCAGTATGAGAGCGTTTGTTAAGGATGGGTGAGGAGGGTACTGTGCCATGGTTAGATTCTGGATAAACAATGTCTATATCATCCTCCTGACTGGTTGATTGGCTAAGTCTCTGCTGCCACATGGCCAGTAGACTGCCTGACAGTTCCTGCTCCAGTCGTTTGGCGAGTTCTTCTGGATTATCTTCCTCTGCGGGGATGGAAGTGGTGAAAGAAATGTGCTTTACATATAAACGACTAATACATGGTGTGCAATATATGTGCTATTTATTATAATTATTATCATGGTGAAATAAAGCATTAATAGATGCTGTTCTGTACATTTTCTATCTTCTTGAAAATTGTCTTTATGACTTTATGACATCTGCTGAGCTCAGAATGAATAAATTCATTAAATCCTAACTGTGACTGTTGTTAAAATCCATCAGTCTTAATTTTTATAGGAAGGGGTTTATTTCTAATTCCTGAGAGATAGTTAAAATCAGAATGTTGAAGTTTTTCACACGAGATTATTGTTGGAATGGTCTTTTTTTATATTAATCAATTAAAATCAGAATATTACAGCACAGCACATTGAAAGTGGTTTTCAGGTTTTATTTCTTTGAAACCAATAACAAACAATAGTAAAAAAAAAAATATATTGCCAACCCCCTTAAATACTGAGTGAATTAAATCTTTTGAATCAAAGTAATCTTAAAGTATTCATGCCTAAAATATAACCTCTATTCCTTGATCTCAGATGAATACATTGGAGCTACACTCACCTAATAAATTGTCTCGTTCTGCATCAAGATCCTGTTCAATGCTCATCTCACTATATTGTCTACGAAGGCAAGGAGGGGACACATTTTCACTGAAAGAAGAAGCAAATACTTCTTGAGCAAATACTTCTTATGCAACATGTTCTTGATTTTCCCTTATTTGTTTCAAATGTGGTAAAGATATACAGAAGACGCTGTATAAAAAAACAACTAATTATTGAAGAACGATTTTGAATATGAAATGTTGTGCCCTATCTTTAAAAAGAATATTGATGAAAATCTCTTCTCCTGTCACTAGATAGCACTTGTGCAAACGAGGGAACAGCTATTGGCAGTAATGTATTGTTGGCAAACAAGGGAACAGCTTTTGACAATAATATATTATTGGCAAACGAGAGAACAGCTATTGACAATAATGTATTGTTGGCAAACGAGAGAACAGCTATTGACAGTAATGTATTGTTGGCAAACGAGAGAACAGCTATTGACAGTAATGTATTGTTGGCAAAAGAGGAAACAGCTATTGACAGTAATGTATTGTTGGCAAAAGAGGAAACAGCTATTGACAATAATGTATTGTTGGCAAAAGAGGAAACAGTTATTGACAGCAATGTATTGTTGATGTTGCCAAACGAGAGAACAGCTATTGACAGTAATATATTATTGGTGAACGTCTATAAATAAACAGAAATAAAAGCTATCAAATTACACTTCCAGTTTAATGAACATCAAGTGACAAATAAAAGATAGGTGATGCCCTTAGGCTACAGGCTGTGAAATACATGAAACATTAAATTTAAGGCTATCAAAATACTTTCACATTTAAAAGAAATCAAAACTCGTCTTGTGTTTCTAACAGATTGTTTTAATTACACAGATAACAAGAAGACAAAATGTTGTTAAAAGACCACCAATAGATGTTAACATAGTTACTACTGTATTGGACAAAAGCTTTCTTGTGGAATAGAAATTGCTTTCATTTCAAATTGTACGTGTATGTGTAGCATGTGTATGTTTATGTATACATAAATATTTATAATTCCCAAAATGAGTCTCATACAAAATGCCAGCCAATAAAAAAAAACAACATGGAAATAACTCAGTACATGATGAAGAGTTAATAACTTCCAAGATCTTGAGTAAATGTTTTAAAATGTTGTTGTTGTGTAACTTCTAAACTATTTTTGTGGTTCTTTGTTTAGGTTGGTATTATTTTGGATGTTAAAGAAAGTGTAAAAATAAAGAATACAGTTTCTTTCAAATATTCGTTTGTTTGTTTACTCATTTTGAGAACAGCAAGTAGAAAAGGAAAGATTTGTACAAAATATTGTAGAAAAAGATAATATTGAAACAAAACCATGATAAAAAATAAAAACAAATTATAAAATCTTGTAACTTTCTACAATGAAAATACAGCTAGTGGTTCTATCTAATTTATTGTTACTATCACTTGTCAGCCTTAACAAAACAACCCAGTTGAATGAGTAATAATTGTACACGTGAGTCATTCCGTACTTAAAGATTAATTAATAAGGAATTAGCAATGTTATAGTTAGGTTTGGATTAGTTTACGTTTAGAATTACAACTGGAGAATAGCACAGACAGGGCAAACTGTAATAAGCTTATTTTACATGATGGGTTTTCTGGGGGGGGGTCTAATCAACAAAGTATTTGTGGCAAACTTGGCATAGCGCAGACAGGTCAAACTGTAATAAGCTTATAATACATGATTTGCCTTTCGCAGGGGGGTGGGGGGGGTTGACAAAATTCTTCTTCCATATTTTCTGGAGCAAGGGTTTCTTTAAAATATGATTCAATAATCTTGATTTTATCAGACGTTGCCCCTGGGATGTTGCCTTCTTTGTCTTTAACAATGATAGATGCTTTCTTATTGCTATTGCTGTTGTGGAGACTTCTAAGGACATAAAAGTATTTAGTGTTATCATCTTTAATGGATTCCAAGTGTTCCATTTTCTTATCCAGGTCATTCTCTTCTACTTCTTTTAGCTTTTTGTTGATATTATTCTCGATGTTTTTGGCTTCATGTTGTAGTTTTTTCCTGGCTTCTCGTGAGTTGCACCCTTTGAGTTTGTTGTTGAGTCGTTGCCTTTCTTCAGTCATTCTTTTGATCTCTTTATTAATAGGAGGTTTGCTGTGTTTTTCTCTGGTTCCCAGCACTTCTTTGCCCGCTTCTTTACATGTTTCTACTATATCTGTCCATCTTTCATCTGGGTTTTTGCTGATTAAACTATCTGGGGCATTTTTCATGTCAATTACTTTTTCTTTATATTTCATGGCATATTCTTTGTTCTTGAGGAGTTCAGTGTTGGTTTTGGGGGTGAGGTCTTTCTTTGGTTTGTTGAGCTTGGATAGTTTCAGTTCTAGATTCATGAGTACTAGGTTATGATCAGTTGTAGTGAATAATTGATTATAGCTTCTGGAATTTGTTACAAATTGTAGATATTTCTTATTGATGAGAACATAGTCAATTTGGTTTCTTATGGGGTTGCGTCTGATATCTCCGTTAGGCATTTTGAGGGGTCTATAGGGGGCTGTCCAAGTGGTGCGGCGTGACATTTTGTGCTGGAATCTAGTATTAGTCAAAAATAGGTCATTTTCAGCTGTAAACTGTAAGAGGCTCTGGCCGTTGTTATTAGTTTGAGATCCTTTTGTAAATTGGCCTAGGACATTTTCTGAGTGTAAATTTGGGTCATAGCTGGTTTTTGCATTTGCATCAAGGCCTAGTATAACAATAGAATTTGAGGTTTTCTGCTGTAGGGCTGTTTGGAGGTCTTTGTAAAACTGTTTTCTTAGATCTGGGGTTTCATTGGAGAGTGCTTCATGTGGGGCATATCCACTTACAAAGAGAAAGTGCTTATCGTTGTCAACTTTAAAACTTGCTGTGCATACTCTTGCACTTATTCTTTTAAAATTTGGCTTAAAATGGTCTTTAAGCACAATACTTGTGCCGTGGTGTATGTTTCCCGCATCATTCACAAAGGAAGTCCTATAAACTGGTTCATTTTGTAAATACTCATCTACTCCTAGGTGGGATTCCTGAACCGCAAGCACGTTGATTCCGTGTTTGTTGGTGTCTTCTATGAGTGACGTCAGTTCCAAACTTTGGGAGTGATCATTGTAGAGAATTTTCTTCAGTTTGTGGACGTTGGGAGTTCCGAATTTTGGCATGATTTAAAAGTCTTGATTATAAAATGATCTTGCTTCTTGGTAAAAATCTTGTTTAAAAGTTTCAATAAAAGGTTTAAAACATTGGCAAAAGATTAAACTTTGAGGGGAAGCGATATCAATTTTAGGCTATTTCAGAGCTGTTGAGACTGCTCCCTGCGCGCCAAAACAAGGTCGGTCTCTAGGAAGGGTTTTTTTTTCATTCAATTATTGTAAATGTACCAGAAGATACATAGAAATTAATAGTTATCGTTCATAATTAACAAGTCACTAACATGTATTCGGTACATTGTTTCATTTGAATGCACGTCACTGATATGTTTCTAATATTATTTAACTGTGATGTTTAAATACGGTTATATTTCTTTTTGGTACGAGCATGTACTGCGTGTTCTTGTGTGATTTTATAGCAAATATAGTCACTGTATACGTTATTCGACCACTGTCTGGCAGTAATGGAGTAAAGAAAATACTAGTCGTATGTCTTTTCAAACTATCACGTACATGTTTAAACTGTCTCTCTCTTGGTATTGCGTGTGTTTTCTACTTCATGTTCCCTCATTGAAAGCTAGCTTGATATCCAAATTATTTAATTACTTTAAAAATGTTTGAATTGAAAAGGAAATTTGCAAAGTTAAGTAATGAAAAAAGTGATGAGAAAATACATGTCATTATGAAAAATGGCACCCAGGGATGTTGTTTTTATCTATGAAAAACTATCCTTTTTAAAAAGAAAAACGCTCTTCATAAGCAGTGTGTTAGTGTGAAATGTAATGGACCTAGATAACTTATAACAATTATTTAAAAAAAACATAATTTTTTTAGAAAGGTAAAACTTTACTTATATCTGATCATGTAAAGAGCATTGCAGATTTACTAGATATTGTGTTATTTTTATGCAACAAAACACAATTATTAAGGAAAACAAAATTGTGATGTTTTTTATGATACTTCTGCAGTTTTTTGTTCGTAAAGTCTATTTTTAAGGCGCCAGTTTTTATATTTTTTCGAAAAGTTTTCCTTTTTCTTTTTTTTTAATTTGAGTTGTTGAGAAGCTGGACAAAAATATTGTTTTCTTTTGGTATGTGGTTCGATCTCTGCCATGAAAAAGGGTTTCTTTATGTTTTATCGTTTGGTAAAAGTTAAAAATCAAATCTAGACCGTTTATTTAAATTAGACTGGAATTGTTCCGCTTGCACCCGATGGTCAGAATAAATACAACACTTCAAATTGACAATTGTGTGGCCCGTACTTTTCCAATACGTTGGGATCCTTTATTAGTTGACAGTGAAGAATAACAATGTGGTTTTACGGTCGGGATCTAGTTGGAGTTCGTTTTTACCCTAAACCATTTATCAACTGAAGCGCTCTAACTGTAAGTATAGCAGTATACATTTTTGTTATACGGAGAGTAGCTGTTGTTTTTATAATTGAACATGCTTGTGGAGAGTTGTTTGCTCAATATAAACTAACCAATATAAATAACAATTAATCTAACAATAATCTTTACTTTTCTCTTGGAAAAGATGTCTGCTAGGGTCTGTTTACAGAAAAAAAAGATTATTGCATTCAGAATGTTGGAGGTTCTTACTAAATGTAATATAACTAATCTGTCTTTTTGATTATCACAAAAATGCCTCGACCATATCGACCCCTTGGCTTAATTGTTTAGACGTCCGCTTTGGGAGCAAATGCCAGTTGTTAAAATTCAAGCCGGACATACCGAAGACTTTTTTAATTGGCTTTTTAGTAGCGGTAGCACGATACTTAAGTTTTAACTTAAGAAGACGTCAAACAAATAAACATTGTTTTTTTACTAACTTCCCGAGCTACAAACTGAGACAAATATGTGAAGAGTTTTTAAAACCAAAGAATAGAATAAAGGATATAGCTCATCGGTCTCCCTTATATAACTATACTAGTGGGTTTACCCGGCTTCGCCCAGATTTACACAATCTCAAATCAATTGTTGCCCTTACATCGCTAATAGC
>JAUUEB010487410.1:0-10837 GCA_032362205.1 Clione limacina | reverse complement strand
CGGCGTCTATTTGAGACACTAGAGTAGCTGACTAGAGCGAGGCAAATGTTCGTTCTTACAAAATTGGTTCACAAAGGTTTTAAACCCTGGATATCTCACTACCAAAAACAGTAGCCTGCAATTAGGCCACGCCGATAAGGTTGTTCAACTTCATTAATGCACAGCATAAAAACAAGTATGCTTATCCTGATTAATCTCTTATTTAGAAATGACACTTATGACGTCTGTGGAAACGATAGTCTATTGGCATCAGCTCATTCTTTTTCATTTAGAAAACGAATCGACGTTTTAACTGGATATCTTTCATACAATACTGGGATCTTTAACCAATGGCGCTTTCAGTTATATTACTTTACTTGAAAACAAACTTTCCTTACATAACATAATGTGCATGATCGTTGGAAAATCTAAAAGAAATTTAATGAAACAATTTTTTGTTTTTTTATGTTGATATCACTAGAAAAATCTCACAGAAAATTAAAAAAATGCATTAAAATGATTACACAAGCTGTAACAGATTAGTATTTAAATTTGGACAATTGAAAGAACAATGCGCAAATAATCTTAAACTTCTTAGAAGTAAGCAAGTAGAATTAAAACGGCCTTATTGAAATTTAATACAAACAAACAAACAGGAACCTGTCTAGACGGGCGGGGCAATCTTCCCAGGGCCCAACGATTCTTGTTCATGAACCTGCCATTCGGGCAAGTCTATATGAAAGAGGGGTTACCCGAACTTGTCACGTGATTTATTACGAAAATCAGGATTTCTTCCTTAGTCCCAATAAATCAAAAATACAATTGAGAAAAGTACAACCCAACTAACCCCTCGTCCCATTATATACATACAAATTGTACATACATAGGAATTAAAGTTACAAAACTACTTTAACGAAATATATGCTCATGTTGTCAAATATAATAATTGTGATCACAGCGACAGTTTAAATTCAGCACTTTCAATCTGGCCAAATAACCGGAATCAGTATACTTCCAATTGTAGCTTACATTATAGCTGTCTTAGCTGATGATCGCCCTATTAAGTCTGCTGTCATAATAAGTCTTAGGAATTGCAATACATTTGTAAAGAGTCAGTGTTTATGTTACAAGGTTATTAAACACCGCCCAGACATCTCTGAATGTTTTTGCTTTCTTGGCTTCGTTCATTACGCGGCGTTTCAAACCTTGACATCCCGATTTCATCATATCTCTCTCTGTGTCACAGAAGAGAACAGCATGATTCTTACGACCTCTACCTCGCTAAACGAAGTTAGATCTTCCCTCTCGGATGGCCAAGATCTCAGAAAAAAAAGAATCTCAAATTTGACAGAAGTGGTATAGAAAACACTTTGAATCGAATGGCAATATACTGAACAACAGATTAGTTATCTGTCAATGATGTTCTCATTCCACGAATGTCAGCATCAGCAGCATGTGCATCAATGACCAATGCACCGCTTTAAATGTATTCGATGTTACTCTCATTTGCTGAGTATGTTGCACTGACCATGGAGTTAAGATACCACTGCGTCCGTGCCATTGCCGTGCACCGGGCTCTGTGTTTTCTGGTTGAATGCTTTATTATACTGGGCTTCTGAATTCTCTGCTGCTGTTTTTAACGCGACCAATTACATCGTCTTCAATCTCTTGTTTGATTGCTGTAACCATCAACTAGTAAGATTGGAGTCGCTGTGAGAGAGTTGAAATGACTGACATGAAGTCCTACACAGTGTTGATAATTCTCACGACGCTTTGGATTTCGCAGTCTGAAGGTGTTCGATTGTCATTATTAAATGTTTGTTCAGAGCGGCCATTGGTCTTTACCTACTAGCAACCCAGCATACCTGCTTGACTCCACTGAAGTATAACATGTTTCTATCGAGAATTGAAGTAATCGCATTTAAGTCACTTCTTTGTTTGGTGCTCCTGTGATAACACTTGAATATTTACTTCGGAGTTTTTTCAACGTCTCCAATTGCAGCTGTGTTGGCATCTTTAATGACATTTTGGACTGTAAGCTCTAGATTGTGAGCATTAATTAAATGACCCTCGATCCGATGTGAAGCCTTTCGGCAACGCAATCTTCCTTTCCCATGTTGATGACTGCTCCGTTAAAATAACATGATACCAAATTTGCCTTCATCCGTCCTATGAGTGTGTATTTTTTTTCATCCCGGCCTGATTCATTTTGCAAATAAGGCTGGGCAGCGGACACTGGTTTTATCTAACAGCTTGCCCGCCGAGAAAATGAGTTGCCCCGGGCTATCGGACAGAGGATTTGTCGAGTCCTGAATCTCCCCGAATTAGATCAAAATACAGAAACAAGATATAGATGTGCACCATTTCCACCTTATTTATTCTCAAAGGCGTTCGCTATGTGTAATCTAATATTGGTCCCGCCTATTGGAAAATCCTAGCCTGTAAACAAACAACGGACTTCTTTTCTATAATATCCGCATTGCTTGACTTTTAAGCAGTCTCTTTTCAATCAATTAAATGTTTCAAATAATTATATATATTACAATTGAAATATTTGAGCTGTTCACTTCCTAACATGCAGTAGTAAAAACGAATACATCTGTCAATGCTTAAACCTGTGACCATAGTGAAACTGATCTCGCAAAGTTTGTTGAAACAGTAAACTTTAATTTGGCCCATACAGTTTTTTTATCAGCATTTAGTTAGCCTGACAAAAATATTAGTATTTATCCAACTGAATGTATAGGGCTTACAATTCATATCACCGATGCCATATCGTTATAAAATTATATATTTTACATGAAATATCTAAGCATTCATACAACGATGTCTCAATTATCTGAGACTTCTTCAAACCTGTCCACCAAACCATCTCTAGTGACATAGCTTAGGCTAATAAGAGGGCATCTACTAGAAAAGTGATAAAACCGTCAGGAAATTCCAGAACTTTGATCTTCTGTCTCCTTCGACCCATGAACAGCCGTGGAATTGCTTTTCTTGATAGCAGTTTTTTTCTATCAATCTGTTAACTAGATATGTCCATTCTATGTTACATAATTGAAGTGTGTAAGTCTTTAGATTTAAATATGTTTGGGCAATCGTGTGGACGCTATATAATGTACAAAAGAAATATAAAGCTGAATCGCAAAACATTGGTTCAATAAAGTATAGATTATTACTTATGCAAAATAAAATCAAAGTTAGTGACTGTTTCAACTAGTTAACGCCCATTAGTTAGGTACTTGTTTTAAAAAGGGTGAAAATAAATACCCCCGCATGATTTTTTGTTGATAAACAGATACTTAAACCCTTGTCTCACAGAGATAATTTCATTGTACTTATTTATATAGGAGTATGGCCTCGTATTGAATCGAACGTCATACCAACCACTTTCAAGGAGGTCATCTTCGAACCTGTGGCTGTATAATGGAAATCTTCGAGCTATTCGTGTATATCAAATTAAATCATTTCGCGACTTGCTTTTTACATGTGAAGGAAACAACTTAAACCTCCCGGTCAATCAATACCGTGAGGGTCAATCAATACCGTGAGGGTCAATCGATACCGTGAGCCGGTCAATCAATACCGTGAGCCGGTCAATCAATACCGTGAGCCGGTCAATCAATACCGTGAGTGCACTGACAATTGTGTCGAGTAAAGAAGTACATTAAAGGTTAGATCCTTTAGAATTCAAGTTGTTTTCCTCTCGAATAGTCCCCTAGTGAAGCATTTAAGGCCCCATTTTGTATCTGCTTTACACAGGTTCATTGCAAAAGGAGTTTGAGTGTAGTATCTAGAATGTCACAAGTTTACAACGGCAGTCAAACATATGTGCCAATTGATGATCAGGATAGCTAATCCAAAATCTGAAAATTGTCATCCAAAGGCCAAGGATTGGATTAAAATTGGAAAAAACGAAAGGACAAGACGAAAGTGTTACTCATCTCAGCAAAAAAATATATATCGGAAGTATCAATGAAAAAAAATGGTGTTCATAGTCACAAGTAACGTGATTAGTAACTAGAAAAATGATTTCGCATGTGCTTGCAATACAGACAAAGTGTACATGACTTGACCTGAGCTTATTTCGGAGATTCCAGTATCCTAAAATTGTTAGTAATTCCAACCACACATTTAAGTATAACAATACGTTTCTCTAAATACATTTGTTTAAATGTAACGTACCTTGATTTATTCGGATACTCTGAGTTTCAAGGTTGTGGTCTGTCTTTGGTCCACCAGAACCTTTATATAAATCAGAGTGCATCGAATTAAAAAAAGTAGAATGCATCAAAGAAGCACTCTCAATCGTAATATTCATTTTTCCATGTTTCTATGAACGATATATTTAAGATACGAAATAATCGTGTGCATAATGCATAGATGGTATTTATGCATGGCCACTTTATATAAGTTATACTTAGAAATAAAAGGAGAATTGATAAATGAAAAAAATATGCTGTGTTCATAATTCAAAATGAAAGTATCCTAATGTAGTCTATGTAGATATTACTGCACATATTTGAAAACGATGTTGTATGTACACATATTAAAATCACTTAATGTTATTCACTTAAGACTAGCCTTCTTTTTCTTCTTCTTCAGTAATATAACACATGTTTCAAGCGGATAACTGGTTTTCGTTTGGCTGCTGGCGGCTAGTCGGCAGTAAGCGATACTCGCCACAATACATTATGTACAAACTCTTGTTTATTGTTGCTGAGTTCGGGTCTAAAATTGTTGGTCTTTTCTTTACCATTGGTCAGGCCCAGTTATAAGTTTGCTCAAGTTAATTCGTTGGTAAAGGCAACATTTCGTGTCTATGTACCCTTAGGATATTTTAAATCCAAGCCTGATTACGTCATAGGTGGGGGTGAAGAGAGACCCCTCATTCCCCCCTACCATTGGATTCACTTTTAATTTCACTCTCTGTCACCGGTACCCCGTCAACCACTATTTCTAAACATACCATTGCAGGCACGTAGCCAGGATTTTGAAATGGGGGGAACAACTTTGGGTATAATCAAGAAAATATTGAGATTAGTTATAAATAGTGGACATTTAGGGCACTTTTGATCTCATATTGGGATAAATATCAACGAAGCGACCGAAATTTTGAAAATAAGAAACACATTGTGCAAACTTAGAGCTTTTTGGATCGAAATGGGGGGGGGGGCATTTCCCCATGCCCCCTGACTACGCGCCTGTACCATTGTATTGGGACGATCGGTACCCTTTTCTTATAACAACATGACTGTCAAAAAAACATCGCTCAAACAGAGGAAACATGCGTCTTAACCTGTGCCTTAGGACTTTCGAAACCATTTACTCCCAACGTTTTGTGTGTGATAACTAATTGTTAATAATTTGATAGCGCGCTTCTTTAAAAAAATCATTTAACACAATGTAAAAACATCATCAGTTCTGTTGACATACAAATATATTTTGAATTAAGAGTCTTTAGTTGCGTTTGAAATTTCACGTAGATTGAATATATGAATTTCAGTTATCGTGTTCACAGACACACAAACACGTGCTCACAATAAACTTACGTGACTGACGTCACGGTGATCGTAATATATTCCAATATGGAATTTTCTGGAAAGAGATGATATTTCATATTTCCTGTTTTTTATTCTGTACAACGAATGAAATTCCATATTCCTGTACAAAACATTGTTGATAATAATGACATATCATGACGCACATGTTGTTACTAAACACGTGTGGGATTCACTTGGTATTTGCTGAACAATTCTGACAAGATGATTTTTTTTATTGGACCAGTTTAAAGACAATGTATATATGTGTCATTTGTGTGCTAATTATGAAGGATGATGAAATGTCATTGTAGAGTAGGTGTTTGAACAGCTATATATACTTTATGATAGTTAAACCGTCTGCAACGAATTGGAAAGGTCATTATTATATCTAGTCATGTATCCCCTTTCTTTAGTTGATGACGATGAACAGCTTGATTAACAAGTTTCAGTTTCATATCACAAGGATCGCTTGTTCCTTACGAATGTTGTAATAACCATTTCAAAGAACTGTGTCAATTTTTTTTAATAAGTCGTAGTTCACCAACAATATTAATTTAGAGGATCTTGCACAATTGCTAACAAAAGCAAGGGGTTTACCCTTCAAATTCAAAGTTCTGGCTACTCCCCTGCTATTTGATATGATCACAATAAGTGAGTTGCGGCTCTTGACCACAAGAAATAAGGGGATAGGCCACAACTTTTGTATATCTGTCTTTTCAATACAAAGTTGATTAAAAAACAAATATTGACGCTTTGTAAGTTCCGTTAGTATAGCATATCTTCTGTTATATTCCCTCATATAGGGGGACATTGCACTAGGCCCCATGGGTGTTATAACTAATAACACACTTCGGGTGGAAAAACCAAGTAGCGCAAATGAAAGTCAGCTAGATGAGGAAGGAAAAGCAAGTATTATATAGCCCTTCATAAAACATTTCAATTCTGACCCTTAAAATCCCAATCAGCTGATATCAAACGGATAGGAAATAACATACATAATTAATACGCTTTAACATTATTGTTATAAATGATACTTGTTTTCAAACTGATAATCAAAATGATGTGTGCTGTCATCAATTGAACAGTTAGGGAATGCACATTTACTAGGGGGGTTAAAGGTTGATTCCTACTCCCAGAACTCGAAAAGGCTATTAGTTCCCGAGTTATTTGCCCAGCTAGACCAGCTGACCACTAGTCATGATATTTCAGAGTTGTTTTACATCAATATATTATGGGTATTTAAAAAACATAATTAGCTCGACCAGATGAATCGGATAAAATGATGTCTACTGAATTTCAGGGTATTTTCTGTGAGTAATGAGCCATCTTAGGTTTAGTTTTTGAGGATAGCAAAATTCTTCTTCTAGACCATACACAACCAGCCTCAGTTGCGTTTGTGTGAGGTGTGGTGCAAAGAAATTTTGATACCGCCTACACTTATAACGCAAAGGTTAAGATCATGATATCCCAAAAGTATCATATATGTAGGTGTTGATGGTGTATTGTTTTCTGCAATCGGGAAGAAACATTTGTCTATAGTGATTTATCAAACCACTCATATCTGTCATTTTACAGTCATAAATTGTATCAAGTCAAATGTCATTTACAAACCGCAAGTCTGAACGTTAAGAAGACATTTCGATGAATTTCTCGATATTTCAAAATTATTCATAACATCCGTTTGTAAAGGATAAGAAACTTAAGAATACATTTATTTACACAGAACAACAATAAGGCTGTTTTGACACAGATTAAATCGAAGTAGTCAGTTAAGAGAATAACTGGACTATTAATTGGACATTAATCATTTTAACAAATAATTTGGACCTGAGGCGACGCCTTGTGGAATACATTTGTATCCACGAAGTAGTTCTTATAATAAATTAGCAGAGAACGGAATGAACTCTTTGACGTCAGATAATTCTTGTTTTTCATCGGATGAATACATTTCATCAGGGGCAGATAAACACTTGACATGTTCTCATTGTTTTGAAGAATGTAGTTTACGCATGTCAGTCGGTCGTAAGCGCTTGATAAGACCTCTTTATGAAAGCTGCTCAACGAGCGAAAAATTGTCCCCACTGTGCACTTAAAACATGAGCAGCTTGAGGATATTTTTGTAAACACTGCTCCTCACCACAATTGTGCTTACATACGCATGTCAAATTTTGCAAAAGAATCATAGCACCATCATAATTGTGGTGCACAGCTCATCGCTTGATAAGTAAACAGAAAGTGGATTATCTTACTTATTTAGCTACGGCGTGTTTCTACGCTACGGCCATTAGTTCCCGAGTCATGAGGTCAAGAATGACCGTGACTTCATCAAAACACAATCTCACCACTAATGCTAAGAACCTCTAAAACAGTTGCCTTGATACGTATAAATCAGATATCAGTGATATTTTATCTTTTGGGACATTGACTCGTACAGGATGACTTTGTCAGATTAAATATCAGCCTTTATAAAAAAAATGCATTTGCATAACCCCTGCACGAATCAATTAACCATTATATTTTTGGCAAACTATGTTTTAGCAGTGCTGTGGTCAAGTAGAGTAGTATACTACTTGAGTAGTACTCAAGTAGTTTTTTCGCTACGTCTACTCTAATCGAGAAATTTTAGAATTGTTTGAGTACTACTCTACTCGAGTAGTATGTCCACTCTACTCAGATACTTTTTTACTCGAGTAGTCTTCCAGTAGTTGGGAAATAAATCAACATATTTTGCGATCTATTTCTGATCAATTTGTGTTCAACTTTGATTATTTTTGAATACATTTATATTTTACACAATTGTTTAACAAATTTTATAAATGTTATTCAATTGTGTTACATGATAATGGAAATAATGCAGTAATTTTTTAATTTTAAGCATTTGAATTTGTTCATTTAATGATTACTATTTTATAGTAACTACTCAAAGCTAATCTACTCAAGTAGTTACCCTTAGACTTTTTTAGAGTAGCTACTCTACTCTACTCGGTACTCGAGTAGTTGAAAATGTCCAACTACTCTACTCTGTTCAAGTAGTCCTCCGAACTACTCGACCACAACACTGGTTTTTAGATCCCTAAAATTGTTTTTTGACAATATATTGCAAACAATAACATTTTGTATTGTAAATCAAACTGTTCAGGTGCCGTGGTCAGCGGTTTATCAGTTAAAGTATAACGACATTACATGAGTGGGTACTCATTTGAATGACACCTGCACGAATCAATTTACAATGAAATTTTTGACAAGTTATCTTTTCTGGTTCCTTCAATAGTTTTTAACAATATATTGCAGTCCACAAAACTTCTAATTATAATTTGATTCGTTCAGTGCCCATGCACATTAGTACTATCCCATGAAATGGTGTTATTTCAACTAATAAACTACTGGTCAAGGACCCTGTACGAATCAATTTACTATACAACATTTTGTTCATTGCAATATATTGTTAGAAAACGCTTTAAGTATCAAGATACGATCCATTTGAGCATTTTGGTTAATCATTTGGCAAAGGCATATTGTTGTGTCTATGTACCCTTAGAATCATTTCGTCTTATTTTCTTCTTCTACTCTGTTTTCTTTTGAACTAATTCTAAGGGAAAGTCGGGTTACACAGACGCGACGTAGTCGCTAGTAACAAATAACGTTCAAAATAAATCATGAATTATAACAAAATCATCAATCGAGAACGATAACATAAATCACAATAACATCTTCATTTCGTACTCTTTTGGTTATGATATTAAGACACGTGAGGTATTTAAGTCTGCTTACTTCTGCCCTTTTAAGGTCTTTCACCTTAGAGTATTGTTTGTTTTTACAGCACCGGCAATTAATCATTCTAAAGGTTAATTAATCGTCACTGTTGATGACGTTGACAAATAAGATTGAATAGCAATAATCGTGTATCTGGAAAGGTTTGAAAAACTAAAGCTTGACTTAAGAGGAAATATGATGATCAATCATGTATCTGTCTTATGATTTATCTTAGAAGAGGTCATTGCCGTCAAGATACCGTCTAAAATAGACATATAGGATGGTATACACCTACAATTGACATACATCTTATTGTTAACTTATGGTTTTATCAAAACAATTCACAGATTAATCATTGACTTTACCCCTGAACCTTACTTCATGAACACGTTTTCTCGGTAAATGCAATAATTCAGATTGGTAAGCTTCCCATTTAACAAAGTACAGTCAAATTTGCTTGAATCGATAGTTTTTGGGACGCACCATTTTGTTGGTCTCTCTAATACATAAACGATGACGTCAGCGATAACAACAAAACAACAACACCAAATAAATGAATCAAACTGAAGTATGACGAAATAAGATATTGGCCCTTTTTCTTGAAATGTTATGTATCGACGTCCTTACCTATTACATTAAATCGATAATTGTCTTTCATTATCCGTTGGGTTAGATCATGAAAACGGTTAACAAAGATGAAACGAAAGAAAAAAAGGAGATGCAGGTCTTTATTTCAACCAAAATTCGGCTTAAACGTGTTTTTAACTTTAATCCTGGTTTAATGAGGGGGGGAATTCCACACGGTACACCATATTTGTATTAGGGATCTATTTTCGTGAAACCAACAAGATACTTTATCTTCATGGATTATGAAATAAAGCTTCAGATTGCTTATTGCAGTTTTTTTTTTCTAAGAAAGGATCAGGGATTTCTAATGCTTAGAAAATGAGCAGTCGATATAAAAAATGTTAGCTGGGGGATATGAACCCATCTATACTTTTGGGGTTGAGTCATCCATTTAAATTCTTGGCCACATTGCACCTTACATAATAGGCAACATAACAATTAGAATATTAGATTATTTTCAATACCTTTCAATACTTTTGATTACATGAGTTACTCAGTTTTCAATCAGATATAGCAGTATTCCATTATTTATAATTTCAATTTCAAAAGTTTGGTAATCAAATCAAAACCATAAATTTATGAGCAGCAATTATTCTAGCTGTTGTAGAGACGTGAAACAGAAAAATACACTGGCCAGTCCTACGAGATGGTTCACCTAACTTTGGCGCATATTATGTTAGGGCTTGCAATTTTTTTTTAATTGATTAATATCAACTTTGAAATGAAATTCAAATATGTAAAAAACAACTTAACAAACAAACTACAGCAGAACATGTTTTATCGGCTTTAAATCAAACCCAAACAAGACCACCCCTCTCTTTCTGCTACCATCTTGTGTCTTGATAGATGGTTAACCTTCTTAGGGACCTATTAAATGCTAAGTATCAATTAAGTCATCCCTAAAAAGTTGATAGGGCACAATAGTTTAGAAACTG
>JAUUEB010487399.1:0-10837 GCA_032362205.1 Clione limacina | reverse complement strand
CACAAATGTTCTATGAGAGAGAGAGAGAGAGAGAGAGAGAGAGAGAGAGAGAGAGAGAGAGCGAGAGAGAAGGAGAGTAAGAAGATAAAGCGGGTAGGGAAAAAGAATCTTTTGAAAGCAGTATATTAACATTGTCACGTGGCAGGGGGCATATATCTTCAGTTGCTCTCCAGGGAAATACAAATTTATAAGAAAAGTTGTTGTTTGTTGGGGCACGGCAGGCACGAAGCCAGGGGGACTTGGGGGAATGTCCCCCATTTGAGATAAAAAATTCTCCAAATTTGCATCTTTTATTACTAATTCCGGCCATTTATTCAAGATTACCCCCACCCCCTTTGAAAATCCTGTCTACGCACATAGGGCGTGGGACTTGTCTCCCGTTAGAGAGCAAAAAGTTATCAAGAAATGTCATTCATTTGCACAGTTTTGGTCTCGTCTTTTAATTTTTCATTCTGTTATTCAAGCTGAGAAAACTGTAGAATACATATCTGCACCATTTATTATCTATTCTTATTTTCTAAGGGAAAAATACTCCCATACCCACTACGTTTACTGCCTAAGTCCTTAGATAATCTATACACACAATTTGTTTGTAGTTGCAATCCTAGCATGTATTTTGTGCATTATCAATAATCTTGTTTAGTATGAGGTTTGTCTGTCATTTCAACAGTTTTATAAAGTTGAATCTTATAAACGTTTGCGTTATTTGAAAACTTTAAAACAAAATTCCAATGTCATTGCATTGATGTGTTGTGTTGCCTGTTTGGGATATCTTTTGGTTACTTACTTGAACATAATCTTAATGTCCTTAAATTTCATTATTTTGACGACATTTTTCAATTTCTATATCCACCTTTTTCAGCATCATAATTATGTAGCATGCTATAGATTTGTACCATTGAAAATCTTTTTTTACAAAGTTCTCCAGAGGAGACCTCCAAGATAGATTCAGAATTTTTTGTCACAAGTTTGCCCCCTCCCTTTTCAGAATTCTGTCTATCTGCCTGACTATGTACCTAACCAATAAGACACAAACGAGAACCTTTAATATTTCGATAATGATCATGATAACAGTAACTACTCTTCATTTTAAAAACGTATTTGTCACTTAAATAGAATAAAGAAGACGGAGAACAACACACAAAGTATGTCACTGTGACCTCACACAGTTGCTAACATTCCCTTTTAACAAGACCCGCTTGACAAAATTTGTTATTTTTATGATTGGATTAAGAAAATATAAAAATAAATAACCACTTTACAACACTTACCTGATCTATAGATAAGGAAATAATGAAATAACAACGAATACTGTTGATGATGTTGTTTATTACTTTATACAGTATTTTTATAACCTTAGAATATGAAGTTCAAGGTCATTGTCACGAGTTACGTATGATTATATTTTGTTTACGACGCAGCTTCAAAAGCCTTGAAGATGTTTATACAACTTGTGTGATAAGTATTTTTTTTTATTCAGGCGCGTATCAAGGATTTTCAAAGGCAGGAGACATCACGGTGCGAAGCGGATAATTTCCTTCCCTGACCCCTTTCCCCTTGATACGCGCCTGTTTGTTTTGGATGAATATTTATAGTGCCTTTATTTTTTAAAGGCTATATCTTGTCGGATGATGATTGTTTGTGTTATTACAAGTTCCTCAATATTCGACAGGTAATTTCTTGGCATATTGTTTGGGGAAATATATTGCCCCCCCCCCCCCCTTAGTCATTCTCGGTGTAAATCGATTTTCTTTTTCAACAGATGCCAATCATCCTCACTTCATAAATTGTCTTACTAGAGTCCATCGGGAATTTCAAGGTGTTTTTTAACTATATGGAATATCTTACATATCTATCCCTGATAGTTACAATCTTGGTCTCTTCAATTCAGCTTTCAATGTTCACTCATCACAATCTTAACTCACTTGCTCTGTTTTTATTGGACTCAACTCATTATTGAATTACATACTTATTTTGAGTACAATTGTGTTATTTTACTATGAAAACTATATGTCAGCCTGTCTACATAAAAATATAACTTTCAAAGAGCTGTTGATTTGACGGTTCTAAACTGATTTCAACACCAACTGAAAGCTAAGGCAGGGAAATCTATATGATATATAATTCCTCAAATTCTAACATAACGTTAATTTTTAATTGCCGATGTCTTTAAAGCGGCCAAATTGTGCAAATACGCGTTTTATAAATTTTACGTATAACAATTCGTTCAACATCTTTGTTTACGACTGATTAGTTTTTGCGAAAGGTACCCCATCCAAATTATGATAATAAAAGGGAAAGGAAATAATCTAATCAATGAACCGCCATCGTCAATTATTGTTTGTGTAACGTGAAAAGAATTATCTTTAAATTTGAGATCATTTGAGTTGTGATGTTGTATCCGACCTCAGAGCCAATGGCGCCCTTAAATATGGCACATATTTCAAATATTTAGTCGAGTTCGTATAATTCCACGGATACAGAAATTGAAGTGTGATGAAAATGGCGAAGACAATAATTGCCATCGCCACTTTTCCACACTACATTCGTAGTCTCTTGTTTGTTAAACACATTTGAATCAGTAAGTAACCTGAGCAACAATGATAATTATTGTGTTAAGAACATTAAACTGGACATTTTCAATAAAAGGGTGGCCATGGTCATCGTTATACTGAGGTAGACAGTATTCCTGACACTATATACAATCCAATCAGATGTTGCCTAAATATTCCCATTATGTACGTATTATCTGACACTAGCACCTTGATTTGCTCTTTATGATTTTTTTTTAATTTCAAAAACTTCACAACATGGAGAATAGCTATTTAAAGATTTGGACTCAAGTGCATTTAGAAACGTTAACCCTAACATGAGTATGTTTCAATATAAACTATGTTATTTACCGACTGTGTGCGTGATTCCTTCTTCCAACTAATAATGCCTGATAAAGTACTCTTCGTATCTCATTTGCATACATAAATACCGATCGCATTGAACAAATCACAAATGCTCAAAAGCTCATAAACACGATAATTGTGCCCTAAGATTTTTCTCAGTATTTAGGGAAATCCTAAGGTACATTCACATTTATGTCTTCCCTGTCTATTTTTCCTATCAGCTTTAAAACGGAAGTGTTCAGAAAGAGCATTTTGGTTCTTGTTTATTGTGTGCCGAATGAAAGATTCCGTGATGATTCTTGATATCTTACTTAGTAAATTTATCACTACTGACTTTTATATCGGAGGTCATGTAAATTGAACCAAATAAAAGTTTAATAATAAGCTTATTGACTTGTACGTGTTGATAATTGGGCCTACGATGAAACATAGAAAACTAGCAAGCTCGTCTATTTGTTTCACCTTTAGTCCAATTATCAACACGTAAAAGTCAATATGCTATAATTAGATCCTTGTGTATACCAAAAGCTACATTTAGTGTATCAATAATTGCCCTGGGTGTACAAATCATGTACCAAACTTTTCCCTTGAGTGCACCGATACTTTTCAAAAATTCAATTTCATTTAGACAGATATAATTAGTTAAAACCATTGACAAATCAAATACGTACTACTCGAACAATGACACAAAGTTGATATTGATTTATTGTCATTTTTATACTTAAATATAGAACAGAGCATGGATATAGCTAAGTCAAATATGAATGAATTGATTAAAATGTCCATTATGACCCAGATTTCAAAAATCTTAATCTCTCAAAGAGAGTAAAATATATTTTATATGACGACACGGTCTGACCTTTATAGACTGAAATAAGAGAAACATACACTAAGTAAATGTGAAGAGACTTAGCCAACAATTTGATTTTTCGCGTATTGCACACATCTTCAGGCAATAATTATCCGAACAAATTAGAAAAAAATATGTAAGTAATAGATATATCACATACTGAGTAATTACATACTTTTGAATTAATAGCATTTTTTTAATGTAGATATTATGCGTTTTGTGAGTAGTTTTATAAAAATGTTTAATTCATTTTCATGTACTGCTGTACTCCACAGTCCACAGTAAAGTTTAAGTTGTATGACAAATGACTGCTGAATATTTTTATCAAACATGAACGGGGAGAAGAGTTACTAAATAAACATCACACAATGTGTTAATCGGCAGTTTCATAACAGTGGCATTATCCAATCCGAGCAACTTGAATATCGCTTGATTTCACCCCCTTTATTTGTACGTGCTGTATATTTCGCAAGATTGTATCTTCGCGGAAGACCGAATTTAGATTTTCGTGAAGTTTTCCTTTTCGCGAGTCAGGACCGCGTCTGAATTTTATTGTTATAGGTGAAATCAAGTAATTAAAAACTGTTAATCAGCACCTGTGACCAAAAATAATAAAGCTAGATGAAATTAAGGCTGTTTTAAAACCTTGAAAATTTCTTAAATTGTGTCTTATTTTTCTTTATTTCATTATTTAGATAAAAAGTGGAGCATGCATGCACAGAACTTTGTAGAATATAATTTTCTTTGTAACTACAGTCCTTATTTTCATCTTTGTGTACGGTGACAATTTATCATCTTCTGACAGCGGAGAGAGCTTTCAAAGGCCAGTAGTAGAAAATTGAGTGTGACAATTGTTCTTAAATATAATATTTTATTCGTCCAGGGGTGTAATTTTGAATAAAAACCAGGATACAGGTGAAGTTGTTAGAAGAAACCAGATAATTGAGCCGAGTTGCATTGTATTTATGTAGAAAAATACTAGAGTTGAAGTAAAATGAATTCAGAGTCAAACGATCACTTCGATCCACCGCTCAAAACGGTATAGTTGTCAGAAATGATCACTTGAATTTCTATTCAAAACGACCCACTCATGATTCATGACCGATCGCTCTCAACCACTCGTCATATGTGATACCAGTTGTCGGTGTAAAGGGGAGATCAACGTGTTCCCGGTTGAATTCCACGTGTGAAATGTTAAGATTTGAAAATAAAATAAATTCTAATTTCTTTAAACAGACTTTAAAATGCTCCCCACGACCAGATTGACTAATTTTGATGCGCTGATTTAAAAAATGTCATTCAATTTGTGATTAAACTTATATTGAGTAAATATCATTTAGAACTTTTGTAATACCAGTCGTCGTCACATTATGATGTTTCTTGCAACCACTGTATGTCACAGAGGGGAGACCACTCATAGTTCATCATTTCGTTGTATGACTACTACTGATATAGTACTATAAAACGGGTGATTGTTCGAACACGGACTCGACCCAACTCATAAAAATCGAGAACATCGAATGATCATGAACAGGTGAGCCAACTTCAACACTAGAAAATGCTCCTTTAATTAGTACTTTATTCTAACCTATATTTTCTTTGTAATAGCAGTTTTCGCGAGGTGGTCTCTTTTGCGAGTAAGAGACAAATCGCGAAATTAAAAAAGAAGAAGTCCATTTACTACAAGTATAGAATGTATAGTGTGTACGTTCAAACAAAAAAGTGTCATTTAAAGTCATAAAAGGTCTGAATTGACGAAGATTACTTTATATTTTGTCTAAATTGTCTGCGTAATACGTTTTACTCTTCTTATTTAATTTTTTAAAAATCTAAAATACTCCCCTCTTATGTTTTACTGTTCCCTTCACTTTTTCTCTCACTTATTATAAGTGTTTAAAACACTTGAGAAGTCAAGATCTAATCTCTTGATAAGAAAAGTGTCAACAAAAGAGACAATTTAGTCTAAGTCCATGGGAGTTCAAACAGCTGCACGTCTCTATCTTTATTTTGAAGACCTATACTTACAGTGTTTAATCCAAATGCTTATTTTATCCTTATCATCGTTCATCTTATAGTAATTGCTTTCCCATAAATAATTAATGAATTTCATATTTTTTCTAAAATAAACTAATTCTTTGATCTACTATAACACTCTAAAAAATATTCAAAACGAATAGTATTCTAGAAGAAAAATATTAATTCGAATAAAGTAATCTTATAAAATATGGTTTAATCGAATTGAGAGCAATGTGATTGATTATGAAACATAGTGTAAAAATAATTTGAATTTAAATATCTCCTATCTTAAATATGAATGCACCCCCTCCCCAATTTGAAAATCCTAGATACGCTCTTGGTTTAGAGCTAGACTAAAATGTTTACAAGTCTAAACTTTGTAGAATGATTAAGTGGGGATAGTGCGAAGTGAAGTTAGTTGGAAGCTTAGTGCGAAGTGAAGTTAGTTGGAAGCTTAATGATATTGACAGCTTTATGTCGGATGTCCAGTTTAATTGTAGGTTAATTTGTTATCATGATGGTATTCGAACCCGGGTACCTTGCTCCGGAGTCCGTCAATCTATCTTGATACCACGGAACGTGTTCTTGTTTCAATAATATGGTTGTTCCTTGTGACAAAATCAAACAGTAAAGATACAAATAAGGGAAATAAGTCCCATATTAAATCAAACAGTTAAGATACAAATAAGGGAAATAAGTCACATATTAAATCAAACAGTTAAGATACAAATAAGGGGAAATAAGTCACATATTAAATCAAACACTTAAGATACAAATAAGGGAAATAAGTCACATATATAATCAAACAGTTAAGATACAAATAAGTGGAAATAAGTCACATATTAAATCAAACAGTTAAGATACAAATAGGGGAAATAAGTCACATATTAAATCAAACAGTTAAGATACAAATAAGGGGAAATAAGTCACAGATTAAATCAAACAGTTAAGATACAAATAAGGGGAAATAAGTCACATATTTTGTATCTTCATCATCAAAACAAAGAGGCAATAACGAACGCACCTAAAATTTAATCAATTTACCAAAACTCGTAATTAATATATCTAGAATTTCAAGTTAACATTCAATGACAAGCGTCGATGCTACTAACAGATTATCTTTATTATTTGTTTTATTATTTTATAAATTCAGAAATCAACGAAGAAAAATGTCATCTGAGTTGACCAAGGAAGATCGGAAGATTACCGGGCGATTACTGCTTTTACTTTACAAGTATCACTAAGGGCTTCGTGTACACTCATATTGGCTCGGTTTTGTCTTTGCCCTAACTCAAGACTCCAGCCGCCAATTTATGTATTGAGACCAAGATTAAACTTGAAGTAAAGCAAAGTTAAATAGTAGTAAATTTAGAATATTTACTATCAAGAGTTTGTTGAAGCTCACCAGGAGCTTTCGACAACCATCCAGTTGTCTTCGCCAAGCTGAACTATTTGTCACATGACCAGATGACGACGATTGATCCTGTGACAAAACAGTTTGGTAGTTGGGGGGGGGAGGCAGTGGCGTTCTGTATCTCGGTTGAGGTTCGGCCCTTCTCTATGAATGTGGATGGCCTCTGCCACTCCTCTTCTGAACCAGTCTGACTCCCGATGGAGGACTGAGACAGAGTCGTCATCGATGCAGTGGTTATTGTATTCTGCATGATGTCAGACGGGAGAGGAGGTGTGACGATATTAACCTACTCTGGTCTTCAACCTCCACTCTGTTTCATCAACATATGAGGAGGGGCAGTCGTTGCATTTGATTTTATATACAACACCTATAAAGCAAAGTTATTTATCATAAACTATAGGCGCAATGCATTTTTGAAACTTGGTTTTGATATTTTGTTGTATTTGAAACACATTTGATGAAAAGGAAATGATAATCAATTGGACTAATACTCGTTGACATTATTGCTAGGGGCCTAGGGGTGCCCTGTCGGGGCCTAGGGGGTGCACGGCCCCTGGGCACTGCCCTTGCTGGCCGCAACTGACTAAGTACAATATATTATTACAAATGGGCGTGTTCTCTTGCTATCTGTGTCAAGACGAATGAACTTTGTGAATGATTGAAAGCTTTCATGAAATAAAATTCGGTCAGATTTGAAATAAAATATATCCTTTTTGTCTTTATTTGGTTAATATTTTCTAATTCGTTTTTAACAACACAATAAGATGAAGGTAAACGTCGGGTTTTATTTATGTTTTTGACCAAAACTCGTGATAAAAAGGCTGTGTGTATTCTATTTACTGTAACTATCATGGTAAACTTAATGTATTATCGAGTAACGTTATATAAATATTGAAATTTACATAATTATCACATGTATAAATCTTCAAATTTACATAATTATCACATGACGATAATAATATGAATTGATAAGAATTGATTGTATCTCGCTTTGGCATGGGTTCATGGGGATGGAGTGTTACATGAATGTTAATAAGAATAGACGTATAACCTTATGACCTTGTACTGTATACCTAGTTTAGCGGTGTCATGTATCTAATCTGAATACATGGCAGATGTATATCATATTCAGTACAGAGAAAAGGGTTCCGCTTTGGAATATCGTTTAACGATAGACCCCAGCTAAAGTCACACCGCTTAACATCACATCCAACACGAAATTTTCCCGTATTTTTTGTAATCCTTATGAATGTCGATCGTCTCATATTTCACGTAAACAACATAGTTGTTGTGGCTTGACCGTAAAAGCGGCCGAAAATTTTAAAAATGAATAATGGTGCGAATTTTGTAAATTGAGCATTTTGGACTCAGAGGGAGGGGGGGGGATTTCCTAATGCCCTCCTTGGCTACAAGCCTGCGATATAGTAATATTTTGTTCTGCTGTATGTGTGTTTTCCTTTATTATCTGACACCCAGAGGATTAGGTTACCATGCGCATAGCCAGTAATTTGAAATGGGGGGACAACCTTGGATATTATCAAAGCAATGCCCGCGAAGCGTCCGATTTTTTTAGATTAGTTAAAAATAGTGCAAATTTAGAGTATTTTGGATCCCAAATGGGGGGTGGGGGGTTTCCCCATGGGTCCCTGGCTACGCGCATGTAGGTAACGCTCGTGATTATAGATCTGTCTATCTGTATGTTTGTGAACACGATAACTAAAAAAGAATAAACAGCTAATAGACGTTAAATGTGGTACGATGCTGTTATACGACACGGAGAAGATCACTATTAAAATCCAGGAATATTTGTTAACAATCATTGAGTATTTTTCTATAACTCTTTGCTACACACATTGTCCACTGCCCTTACCTTGTCAGAAGTTTTACTTACTTATTCAAGACCGATGTTGTACTTTAATGATCACTCCCCTTTTCAAAATCATGGCTACGCGCCTGTTGGTGAGCGTAATTTAAGTATTTTGATGTATTGATGACGTGATTGGTTTTATTGTTATGCCTTCGTGTAGTGTTGTACCAGTAATATAATTATTACTTTGGTCATTGTAATTCATGAACATACGATCGTAGTACAACGTGATTTGTATTCTTTTGATAGTTTTGACAACGCCATATTATTTTTCTTTCACAAATAGCACGCAGTATAAACTTAAATCCATCCAGAACTTCACCCTCTTTGTCACATTAGGTTGTACAAGTTTGTAGACGTGTGGTTACATAAGCACTAAGAATTGGTTCAATAGTATGTGTTTGAACAACATCTGTACCGCTGGCGCTCGTCTATCTCTTTAAGTTTAATTTTTAAGATAAAGACAGTAAAAGCTAGCTTTTATCCCTTTTATCTGTGTTGTGATTCATGTCAGTTGTGGTTCTTGTCAGTTGTGATTCATGTCAGTTATGGTTCATGTAAATTGTGATTCATGTCAGTTGTGGTTCATGTAAGGTGTGATTCATGTAAGTTGTGAATCATGTCAGTGGTGGTTCATTTAAGTTGTGATTCATGTCAGTTGTGGTTCATTTAAGTTGTGATTCATGTCAGTGGTGGTTCATGTAAGTTGTGATTCATGTCAGTGGTGGTTCATTTAAGTTGTGATTCATGTCAGTTGTGGTTCATGTAAGTTGTGATTCATGTCAAGTGTGGTTCATGTTAGTTGTGATTCATGTCAGTGGTGGTTCATGTAAGTAGTGATTCATGTCAGTTGTGGTTTATGTAAGTTGTGATTCATGTCAGTTGTGGTTCATGTAAGTTGTGATTCGTGTAAGTTGTGAATCATGTCAGTGGTGGTTAATGTAAGTTGTGATTCATGTCAGTTGTGGTTCATGTAAGTTGTGATTCGTGTCAGTGGTGGTTCATGTTAGTTGTGATTCATGTCAGTGGTGGTTCATGTAAGTTTTGATTCATGTAAGTTGTGATTCATGTAAGTTGTGGTTCATGTAAGTTGTGGTTCATGCCAATTTTGAATCATGTCAGTGCTGGTTGCATCGATTATTATATGTTCATTAACCTTTGTTATTCTCATAACAATGTTTTTTACCTATTTTTCCTCGTAATTTCAAAACTTGGCATAATTTATAATAACCATGCATTGGGCAAGCTAGCAAACTAATTCTGAAACATCGATCCTGGCAATCGAGTCCTTAGTACAACCCAATAGTGAGTCATGTTAGCCTGATTTGTACGTAATCTGATATAAACAAAAAATTAAACTTACAAATATTTAGTTCAACGATTAGATCAATGAACATATTTATCTATACCCAATGAACTCTATCAACGAATGTAGTGCCAAGTAAAATCATAAAAAAGTATTGGATGACACACACATATTGAACGCATGCTTGTAATCATCGAACGCGATGATATTCTGCTAGCCTTACTACACAACAGCTGACGACCACTTGGGTAGGGTTAGGTCATAAAACATTGGAAGGAATTACTAAGTCGTTATGAATGTGTTCGAGCATGAGTAATGGGAGAGATTCCTCGGGCCCTCAGCACAAGGGACTTTTCTTTTCTGTTGGTTCAGTCATTAAGCCATTAAGCTAAGCCAAGATGAGAGACAAGTTTTTAAAATAAAACTCCCTACCCCTTTACACCCCCAGTTTATTCCTTAACAAGATTACTATATTCAGAATTTTTCA
>JAUUEB010487398.1:0-18994 GCA_032362205.1 Clione limacina | reverse complement strand
AAGATGATATTTGAACGCTCCCTAACCAAATTGACCACACAACAAAGAAACAAAGTCACTGACTTACAGGAGCTTATCACAAAAATGTGTAATTATAAGGGACGCTTCGCCTGTATAAGTATCAGTGATATGGTCGAGTAGTTCGTTGACTTCTCGAACAGAGTAGAGTATTTGGACATTTTCAAGTACTTGAGTAGAGTAGATGAGTTACTCGAAAAATCGTGTGAGAACTACTCGAGGCGAGTAGTTTTCTAGTATTCTCATCTTGTCACAAAAATAGTAACACTAA
Source organism: Clione limacina (assembly GCA_032362205.1). NCBI lineage: Eukaryota > Metazoa > Mollusca > Gastropoda > Pteropoda > Clionidae > Clione > Clione limacina. Next base: position 18,705 of record JAUUEB010487398.1, on the reverse strand, counting down.
ATTAATAAATATCAGGATTTAAAATCGAATTATTACTATGTTCATTATTCATAAGTGTATTATATTAAAAAAGTTAAATTAATCAAAAAAATAATCATTTACTTTTCGAAAGAAGTAATCTTTGAGTAGTGTGAACCGACTTCTCGAGTAGAGTAGTTCCAAACAATCTTGCAAATACTCGAGTTGAGTAGAAGAAGTGAAAAAACTACCCGAGTTGTACCTCGAAAGTGGAGGGCTTGCATCAGAGTATGAGCCACACCACAGTTTGTAAGTCGGAGGCTTAATGCACCCAGGACTTTAACCACAGCTTTGTATCAGTCATGTGGCTCATACCTTCCCAATTATCAGTCTCGGCAGTGGTATTTTGCTGGCGGGTACCTATAAGGACCTCGGTCACAGACAACGCATGAGTTGCAGGGCATCGTAGTCTTAAAGGTGCTTTCCGCTAACGATTTTGATTTGTGTCAAGTGGCGTGGAAGCTGTTCGGGTTGCCGGAGCGGGCGGTGCTGTCTGAACCCCTAAAATCCCAATGCGCCCTGGGGAAGCCGATAATGACATTGGAATATAGCATGTGATTTCTGCTCCCAGGCCACCACTATTTGTGTAAGGATGGTCCAGACTTTAATAAGTAATGTCGAAGACAGCTGGGGAGAACACCATTTGGAGGGTTGGTTGACAGGTGAGAACCGATGGCCTGATGCCAGTAGTTATCCCCTACTTCTATAGGTAGTCGCCGTTCACGGGATCTGACATCCTGCAGGGTTGGTGAGCATTTTTTAATTTGGCTGTGCTTTGTTGGATGACAGGCCTCACGGTTTGATAACAGTGTCTTGCATCCTTGAGGATGATGTTACGATCAGAGTGCAAATTTACAACGCAACTTTTAAGTCGGAGGCTAAATGCATCCAGGACCTAAACAAGAGCAGTATATCAGTCATGTGACTTATAACTTCCCAGCCATCAGTCTCGACAGCGGTCTTTTGCAGGTGGGCTATGCATTCTTGCAACATAGAATGTTACACCCATGGGGACCCTGGTCACAGGCAACGCACAGGTTTATTATCCCTTGCCGGGCATCTTAGCTTTAAAGGTGGTTTCCGCTCACAATTTGATATTTGTCAGATGGCATGAAAGCTGTTATTGTACCAGAGATGGCGGTCCTGTCAGAACCCCTAAAACCGCAATGCGCTTTGGTGACAGCTGAGGATGACACTGGAATATAGCATGTGCTGCATGATCCTGGGCTACCGTCATTTGTGTAAGGATGGTTCAGGACTCTTAGGGTAGCCTTAGTATATAATACACCACTCTACTCGACCACATCACTGATAAGTATAAGTGGAAAGGGTGGACTCTAGAATGACAATTTCTAAACTGCTTCAACATAACAGTTTTATTTTAAAAACAAAGTTGTGTTATTGATGTTGTTACACGGCTGTCACGACGCCGTGTAAGGTCTTGGAAATTTAAGTATGATATCTTTGTTCCCCGTGATTTGCCCATGATCTATGTGTTCACTATGTGAGTCAATTTCTCGGGTATATAAAGCGAGTGCAAAACTCGTGACTTTCTCTCCAGCCGGTTGAAAGTATAGGGTACGGACGTGTTCCCCCTTTGTGATTTATGCATGTATGCATGTTGATATTTACTCCAGGTTGAGTGTTTCCCTGTTGAGTGCCTTGTGTTAAGGCGTATTGTTAAACTCTATAGTCTGCTAGAGTTTTAGTAGCTACAATTAGACTTGTGTGAAGTGTTGTAGCTTACTAGTGTATTTATTCGCCGGCTGGATTGCGTGTCTGTGTGTGTGTTACACAAGGTGAATATTATATGATTATATTATGTTTATATATGTTGTAGTTAGAAGTGATTCAACTTTAACTTGTCCTGATAAACCTTGTGTTCCCCTTTACTTATTTTACTAGTTAGCTATATATTATCTAATTATTAATATTAAAGGGATCTACCTCTAGCGTTTACCGTAACAGGATGTATAAATTGTTCACTCCTCTCTTTTTCTTTTTTTCTTTCTTGTTCATCTTCTTCTTCTTCTTCTTCCTACCTACTTAGAGCATCATCTATGATATATTTGGGACACTGGTACATTCTTTAGGTAGTAGAGATATAAAAGTCCCGAATCTACCTGTACCGAATATCTTCTGATGACTGATGCTGATGCTTTTTTCAAATCTTTCTTACTTGATGACCTGTCTCAATGTCTTTTGCTATCTCTTTTCAAGTGTTCTGTTTGCCTTGACGTACTAGTTCTTATTCGAGATATTCATCCGTTTGAACTTAGGTACATCATGTTCCATCATAATTGCACTAGAATTGCTGGATACTCAATTTGGCGGAACGCATTTCATGTGACATCGCCTGCACTCAAGGGCCCCTTGGATAATTTTTTTTTATTAAGTTACAGGCATCTGGCGGTAATTGAGGCGTAAACTACCTACGTTTTACGAAACTGAAATAATACGATCGTTTTATATTAAAACTGACGTAAATTTGAGATACAGGAAGAATTGCTTCTTAAGAACGCATACTAGAAAAGTATGATTATTCCTGTTTAACTTGTTTATAACTTGACTATTGACCAGCTCCCAACTTTGTATCTCACAATCAATTAGTCCAAACTAAAAGACTAGTGTCTCGTGTAAACCATTGTCATTGTTACAACAATCCAAACATCCAGTTTAAAGGTCAGGTAAATTATATTAGACAAAGCCGTTGTAAAATACTATCAACATGGTATGAGATGTAATGGCATAATTTGCTCGTTAATCATTTTCCCACAAGTCATGAATATACACTTAAACATTTCAGTATAAAATGTACAAACTTTGGGTCGCTTCACATAATTTCATTCGGCAATAAGACAAATAACAAAATTTAAAATCTAACAGTCAGAAAAGACCAATGTTTGTATTCCATTGAAACGACTTAACAAGTTGTAAGGTACTTCCGTCCTTTATTACTAAAAATAGTATGTCACGGAGGTAAAATCGAAGTACCGAGTTAAACGACCCACTTATCATCTAAGTTAACACAAAGTACTCACCATAAGAATTATCCCGCACAACAAGTCTAAGTGTTTTCGCGTCGTTCATGATAACCGGTGGTGGACACAGTCAACGTCAGTATCCTCGGTGAAATCCTGTTTGAATCTCTTTATATCCTACGTATGATTAGCTGGCTTCAATCAGATTTAGTCTTTGCATTCAATTATAATGAAATATTAAAGGTTTAAACAGTTGGCCTTGCTGCAGTTGTCTAACATTCTGTTTTATACATGCTGCGATGACACGCGGTGATAGTTAGGTGCATTAAAATAATCCAATCTCGGTATTATGCAAGAGGAATAGATTCCACATCTAGGATACAGGTTTTTTCTTGTTATGATTGATAACCGTAAATATGGTGTTTCAATATGAGTAAGAGTATCCTTCGTGGCCGTTACGTTATCTGTTGAAAAAATGATATAACAATTGTTATTAATGTGGATAATAATAATATTGCGTTACCCCCATTATACTAATTGACATTGTACTTCTAAAGTGCTTGTCTTGTATTGCTTTAGGCATGTATACTATCCATGTAAGTTAATCCATTCCTTAAGATATCATTATACAGCTGGTGACGTATGAAAACATTGCCAAATACCTGATTTGTTTGTAATATAATATGTGGTTCATCGGTTTCTTTTTGCCTATGTATTATCGATGCCAATGGAAGTCAGTACAGAGAAGTCAAAAGTCTTGGTAAACAACAGAAACCTAATTAGTGTTCACATCACCATGAACAGAGGAAGTAATCAGCGTCAAATACCTGGGAGCGACCCTGACACAAAATGGCAGCAGCACAGCAGAAATCCTTGTTAGTTTGCCACCGCAACTGCATCAATAATCAGGCTGATTAGTGTGTGGAAGAGCAGCATTAATTTCTAAACCAAACACAGACTGCACAAGTCTTTCATCGTATTCATCCTTCTCAATTGGTGCGAACATTGAACTTATTAGCAGAGACTGAGAGAAGAATCAATACTTTCCAAACAAAGTGCATAAAAAGCCACTGAACATATCCTACAAGGTCCATAAAACAAACGAGCATGTGTTCAGTTGTGTCAACAGCCTCGTAGGTCCATAAGAATCTCCCAGTCCTTGCTACTGTCAAGGGTCGCAAGATGGAGTTGTACGTCACGTCACACGTCATGACAGCCTTTTCAAGACAAGTGTGCAAGGTACAGTGGAAGGCGGACGTATTGTTAGAAACTGTAATTCTATAATGTTTGGTACCTCATTTTCATGTCTTGGCACTGCATTAGTTGTCATCGGAGGCACTAATTCATCCTTGATTAATGCGTTTTACGTTCCCTAGGAACAAATCAAATGAGGGGAACATTTCATGATGCGCATGATAATGAGAAACTACAACGGGTTTTTTCGATGCATAACGGGTTAATTTCAGTCTTATGAAAACGGAACAAAAGACAGTTAATTGAGTGCAAAATCAATATCTACGGTTTTGGGGACCCTTAACATACTCATATCCAATTGACATTGAATGTCGACAACAGTGGAGGGCAACGTAGCGAATCATCCCGCTCTTGTCTAATCCCGCTACTTTTTCAGTAATGTCAAATCAATCCCGTTACTCACCCCACTACAAATTGATCCTCCTCCTTTAAGGTCTTCTCTAGAGTTATCGTATTAATTGTAACTTTTGGTACTTTGTTGTTTGTTTGTTTTTTTGTAAATGTGTGTAATTATTTAGTTTGTTTTGTCGTTTTATTTAATTTTTTTTCTCTACATTCATTATTTGGTTGACTCATCAGTTAAATGAGTATCAATACAAACAGTTGACAAGACAACAGTTAAACAATAACTGACTTAGTGATTACATCTGAACCAGGAAGAAACCAAAAAGTGACTCTATGTATTTCCTCCTAGTTCAGACGATCGAACGAGTCGTATTTAAAGCTGATACCATATTGATTTGTCACATTATTGTCTCACATGTACACGATGTTTGGTGACGTCACGTTTACTTCCGCTTACCAAAATAAATATGTCTGTTTACTTATCTTAATGATTGGATGCTATTGTAAGTGTAGCTCGCGTTTTCAATGACAGGGTCATATTTGTAATTTGATTTCGGTTGTAATTAGTTTCAATAATATTCTCCAAATTCGTTCATCCCTCGTCGTCGAAGGGTGTTTTTATTTTTTATTTAACGCTTACACAAACATCCATTTTACTAATCTTTAAACGTACAATTTCCCAGCTTTACTTAAGAAACATAATTTACATTTTCTCTACCACACTAGATATTGATGATATACAGTTCATTATATGTCCACAATAATACAATCAACATTTTTCGTTATCGTTAGTTTTAATCAAAAAGTATTTCCAAAATGTTTGTAAGGAATTTTGATTATTCATATGATGTCAATTAAGCTTAGAAAAAAAAATCTGAATCTATCTTTTTAATCCATTTATTCTTTCATTATAATAATTTCCATACATTGGTTGTTTGTAATGCACAGTTGAACATCGGGATACAAAAAATATTAGGGAATTCAATCACGAAATTCACACTGAAGCTTATGAAAATCAACAATGAAACCATTAAAAAGGATTACGATGTAAAAATGATCGCAATTACACGGACGTTTTGGGCTATGATTAAATTAGCATTTTTTCTCTTTGAACTTATTATGCTCTCAGTATGCTTTAATCTTTTGTTTGAGTTGGATAGGAAAATATAAATAATATAGAATAACTGTATTTTTATTTCATAAACAACTCACAAATCATATCGTTAGACATTAAATACAAAAACAGAGAATATAATAAAAATATTCTTTGCGTGAAATGTTTATCATCAGTTTAGAACAGCTTTAGATTGTCAATCAAATAATACCTTCTTTCTCATTAACAAAAACTGATGTTCCATAGACGCACGTGAAAGTTAAACGAGTATAGTACCCCATTGGCTTGCAATCGCTCGCTTATTTCAACGAATGTCAAATGTGCAAAATTAAAGGAAAATGTGCGATCCTTTGTTTATCTTGGGACTCAAAGACTCGAAAAAACAAAATATAAACATTTCTCAAGAAGCAAAGCGATTTATAGATGTTCTGAATGTGTTTCCTATTTGATAAGCTGATGTCTTGTGCCAAGAAGAGCTTTCGTGCTTACGCACTTTTCAGTCAATTGATTAACTCAAGAGGTGCAACAACACGAAATCTCTCAGTCGATAAGCAAAGAAGTTAGTGCAACATATTTTTAAGACTGAAGAAGAAAATAAAAAAATCACCAAAGTGTTTCACACTCTAGCTATTCAGTCATATGTCAAAAAGCCATTACGTTATCAGCTGGTACCTTACAGTGCACACAACACAGTGTCAAGAATGTATCAACAGTTAATAAGTCATAACATTTATGTTTTATTGTCTTTCTTGGACAAAAAAATGTTATTGTATTCCTTAAATTGAATCACATGACAGTCTCTATAATATCAGTCCTTGAATTTCAATATTAGTCACCTTAAAGCACATAACCGAATTCTTATCTTTAACATTCTAATTTAAAGACTAGGTCTATTATCAGTTTTTAAACATCAATGACAAATTGGTACAACATTAGTCACAATTACCGTATCAGAAGTTCTTCTTCCGCATCAACACTGATGCAAGCTTTAAATGGACACGACCGGAACACGCGGTTGTTGCACCTTTCCCCGTGTGGGAACCTTTCATACATAGTGTGTTCACTAACACAGTTGGCGCACCGCACAACATTGTGCAATCCTTTCCTAAATCGATTAAAGCGTATCATTGATTGCAATCCGATCAGTAATTTAATTTTCTCAATGTTTTTCTACACATATTTTGATAAAGTTATATTGAAGTAATGCTGACATGGTACAACAAGGAAATGCTTTTTTGTACACGCTGTCGGATTTATACTCTATCTGAGTTCTCACATCTTGAATTTTGTTAACATTTATTCTGTTTATCTTCGTTGATTGTTCATGTATTAGAATTATATTCTTTTTTAAAAGCCATATTTTGATTTTGGCTTTAGTATCAATATTGTTTGACTTGATTACACCACGGACTCGTTTCCTGAACGTGTTTTCAGTATTGTATCTTGCAATAGAAGAGTCAAATTATAAGATAGTTTGGGAAGAGCTATCGTGACTCGTAAGATACTTTACGTTTTTCTATGCGAGATGTAAATATTTGGATTCAAAACTATCATTACTCGACTTACTTTACTGTAAATTAATTTATCTCGTTACCCAAGACATTTACACGCTTAAAAGAGTTAAAATCGTTTAACGCATGTCTTTTTTAAAATATTTTATTCAAAGTCAACTTCCATCAGTTGTTTCAGATAAAAATAAATCAAGGTTTGCTTCTCCTGAAAAGTGGGGTTTTAAGATACGTATTCTTGCACCTTAGGCTCGACGTGTGTTTAGCACGACATTTCTATCACTCCATTTGTCTTCTTTATATCACGTACTAATGTGGAAATACACAATTCCATCATGAAAAGAAAAGAAAACCAACAAACTTAATTATCTTTTAACAAAAAGAGCTGACAAAGCCTAACGTAAAAGACACCTAATAGGTCGCCACATTATCCACGCATAAATATTTATTTTGCAATGGTTTAGTTTCTTCTTGTGTTTGAGTGTGTGTGTGTGTGTGTGTGTGTGTGTGTGTGTGTATGTGTGTGTGTGTGTGTGTGTGTGTGGGTGTGTGTGTGTGTGTGTGTGTGTTTGTCTGTCTGTTTACGCCATAACTTGAGTAATTTTGTTCGGATCTCTTTTATTATTAGAAGGTAGATGTAGACTAGAAATAAAATTTCTGCTATCTAAATTCAGATATATTTGTGAAAAATCGACGGAGTTATGGCCCTTATCGAGTTTTTTTTGCTACATGTTCATTGTTAATTTGGCAAAACGCACTGTGGTCACATCTTCAGAGTTAAAAATCTGAAATATTGCAAAGAGGCTCTTCTTGTGACTATCTTACACAATTTTTGAATAATCAATTTAAAAACATAGTTATGGCTCCTTTGAATATTTTACTATATTTCTTTTTTTTAATTTTTTGTGATCACGCTGTGGTTAGAAATCTGAAATTTTACACAGAGACTTAATTCGTGAGTCTCTAAAAGATGGATTCTAATGTTTTGAAAACAAAACAGTTCTTACAGAGTGATGTCCCTTTTATGATTTTTAGATACGTAATTTAGGCAGGGAGTAAGACTCTGAAATATTGCACACAGGCTCTTTTAGGGACCTTATACAAATATTTTTCTCAACTTTTTGAAAAATATTTGTACAGAGTTATGGCCCTTGAGTTGTTTGCTATTTTTTTTGTTATTTGTGACTGATATGCGTGGTGGTACTCTCTACGTGTACTCATTTTCTAGTTTACATTAAATTTTGTTTATATAATTTATCCGTTTAAAGCTTAAGTTTTTTGTTGACTAGTTAATACTATTAATAATTTACGTATGTTTTACAACTTACACGAGCGAAGCACGAGGTAACAATTGAAATTACTTGAGCAAGTATTACTAACGTTTTGGCTAACTCGTTTATCACAGTTTTTATTTTCATTTTCATCCAGGGCAGGTCTTTGAATACTCATAAATATTAACATTAGATGATCAATTCAAGCTTTAACTCTATTTTACCATGAAATAAAAATAAGTTTCTTCTTATTTATGATATCAATGCCACTCATTGTAAATTGTGACACCACCAGACACAATACATAGAATTTTGGATCTATTCAGATATATAAATAATTGTTTATACTGAACATGCAGAGAAATATCTGTGTATAAATACACTGTATCAATTTATGCAAGCCTTCTTTACCTTGAAATAGAAAGAGACTAATCCATTTTTCTAAATTCAAGACCACTGCTTAGAAAAAAGTTTAAAAAAATCAACAACAACAATAATAATAATGTACTCCACGTAACAAAAGCATAGAATCAACGCGACAATACAAACAGTTATGAAAACTCTGGTTCTATTCTCGTAAATGAATGAACTGTAATTTCCGTGTTGGGCGGGTGACAAGACCTGGTTACCGTAGTTATGTTGCTCATCGACATGTATCCATCCATCATAGTCGAGTGAGCACCACAATGGCATGGATTCTCGTTATCATACATCAATAACACATCTCTCTCTCTCTCTCTCTCTCTCTCTCTCTCTCTCTCTCTCTCTCTCTGTGTGTGTGTGTGTGTGTGTCTGGGTGTGTGTGTGTGTGTGTTTATGTGTGTGTGTGTGTGTGTGTGTTTGTGTGTGTGTGTGTGTGTCTGACTGCCTGCCTGTCTGTCTGTCTGTCAATCTGTCTGTCTGTCTGTCTGTCTGTCTGTCTGTCTGCCTGTCTGCATGCCTGTCTGCCTGTATGTCTGTCTGTCTGTCTGTCTGCCTGCCTGTCTGTCCGTCTGTCTGTCTGTCTGTCTGTCTGTCTGTCTGTCTGTCTGTTTGTCTGTCAGTAGTGTTTAAGTACAATACTTTAAATCAAAAGAAAACTAATGTATGAATAGAACAGAGGGTTTTAACAAACGTATAACAATGCGTCTTCAACAGAGCGTAATGAAAAAGAAAATAAATAAACCGTCAAATAGTGAACGATTTTTATGCACGTGTGTCGTCGCGGTGTTTAGTCGTCGTCGCCTTGCTGAGGTAGAGTTTGTTAGGGGCCGTGAACAATCAAGGGAAAATTACTTCAATTAGAAGAGAATATAGGAAACAATCGTAATTGCGTCATTAAATTCAAAAAAAATTGCATTTTCATAATTTTTTTAGCCCATTCCATCAATGATATTTTTGTTATCCTTTGTTTAAATTACAGAAAAATCCACCAAGAGACTTTGGAGCTTATCGTCACGCAAGCAAGAAAGCAAACAAGCATACAATTCAGTGTATATTGTTTAAGATAGATATATAAGACTTTTATTGACAATACTAAGAGGTTAAGCGAACAGAAAATACGCAGAAATAAGCTTTTATGATTAATATCCACATGAAAGACATCTTAAATAGATTCCTTTAACTTTTATCTAAAAGAAATATGTTTATTGAATAATTCAAAAGATATTTTTATTTTTAGGAAATACGGTAACGATCTATTTGTCCTGAAGTTCTTTCGATGATAGGTTCTTTAGTCATCTAGGGAATACCTCCAATATTGCGCACCTTAGCTTATAACAACCGAATTAACCAACAAGAAATAGTATAAACGGACAAAAGTCGAAGTAGAAAATTGAACAGTTGAAACAATAACCTTAAACTGTTTCAAAGAGATAACGGGCTATCCGATTGTTTACATGACAATGTTCTAACATTGCGCTGTCGATTTGTTCTCGCCAAATGAAGAAATGTTTTGCTCGTACTCGGATGTTGTCTTTGGGAACTTGTTGTGAACTTTTTGATGTTGCCACGCTCTCTTCCTCTGATTCTATTCTGATATGTGTTATCATTACCTAACGGATTGAGCCGGCAGGAATTTTTGTGTCTGCAGCGCAAGGCCAATTCCGATCTCTTGTTTAAATACTGCGGATTGTTGACCACTTTTCAAGCTTCTTTGATACATAACTCATATCCGCTGTTTCACTTCTATGTTTTAGGCTGAGTCTTTTCGTAGGATGAACCATTTCGCTTTAGGGTTGGGTTCTAGACCTGCTTCCTATACATGGCTGGCTATTGCTGTATTGACTTTGTTTTGTTTTTTCTAAATGAATCTCCGTGGCCAAAACATCATTTCTTGAAGTTAACTGTACTTCCAACATACTTTTTCGTCTCTACCACCAGTACAGTTGCATGGTATCGACGTTATACTGATAGCAATTATTGGCAGTGGGCTGCTGCTTAGGAATTTCACTAAGAATAATCATTGATAAGCTTTACCTTCTAGACTGTTGATAGACTCACTGTTAAGAAGACATTCAGGGGGCTATCATAATAAAGTGTTTGCTTACGAGTTTTCTTAACATTTATAGCTATGATTATCGCTCGGATGAAAAGAGATCAAATGCATTTAGGCTTATCAGTAAATTATATTAAATCGTGTGAATGAAATTATGATGGTTGTGATTATGATAAAGTCAACTTTGTCAAAAATAAATGAAGAAGATTGATCTTGCGTTAGCAATTTTGCAAAAAACAACTTTTTTTTACATCGTTGGGAGGAAGACCTTCAAATATTGCACACAGGCTCTTCTAGAGACCTTCTAAAAAATCTCAACTTTTTGAAAAATGTGTTCACAGAGTTTAGCCCTTAGGTTGTTCACTATGTTATTTGTTACTTTTGGCCGATGATGCGTGGTTGTTCTTTTTATGAGTACTAATTTTTCTATTATTACAACTCTATTCTTGCTGTATACATTTCAGACTACTCAGAAAAATGTCCAAGCGACTGGCTGTATTCTCCTTCTAATGGCGGCTGTTACGGATTTATCAAAGAATCTGTCAATTACGATACGGCAGTCGGACGTTGTGAGGAAATGAAAGGAAAGTTAGCAATGCCAAAGACACAAGACCAATCAGAGATTATGACTAATTCAAGGTAAGCTAAAATTCGTTAATTTATCTACAATAAGCACTCTGTTTTAAGAAATTGTGCGAACTTATTTCATATTTCACTTGTGGTTACGTGAGTTTTTCCACTTTTGAATGATTGTCCAAAGGCTTTATCAAACATGTTTGGTTAAAGTGATATCTTACTCTACAGTCATATGATACAACGTGGCAGTTCACAGAGATGGTGGATCGGACTTCGTGACATGGACAAGAATAACGTTTTCAAATGGGCTGACGGAACCAACCCTGATAATATATGGACTAACTGGGGGCCAAGTAAGTTCAGATATTTTGTAATTTTAAATCAACTATACAATCATACGACATTCTCTTTTTTAAAAAGAATTGTTTCGTGGCGATTTACATATAAACCTTGGTTCAAATCTGGAAAACACCTCATGTTTTCCTTATGCTACCCTCTATCGGCTTAATAGCTACACGGACCTGCCCATCCATTTACTGCCTACCAAGGCGTAAATCATTAACAACCATCACTAAAATAATTTCTTTAAAATATATAGATCTATTATTATTTTATTCCCAAGCTCGTTCCTATCTTTTACAACTCCGGTTGGTTATTATCAATTTGTGCCCAATCTCATCTTTAGTCTTCATGTAATCATAAACTAGCTGTAAAAAGCATTTTTAGCAAGCATGTATGTAAGATAGGATGAAAAAATATGATACACATTTTCTTTGGATACATATAAATAAAATAGAATAAAGTTATTATAAAATGAAACTTAATGTTGCTTTACATACATTTTTTGATCAAAGTGTTTTACATCACTGATAATAGCTTTATTAACAATTTCGAAAAATCGACATCAGTTTATGCATGTTTAAAGTTTCAAATATACTCATTATAAAGATTTGACAGGACATATATATATATACGTACACATTGGTCTTTCTATAATAGATAAACTTTATCGTGTTTAATTATACGTAAATGTGTATTATATATATAATGATATAGCATCCCCCCTTCCACCCCCGTTTAATGTAGATGAACCAAGTCCACAAGGGCACGAAGACTGTGTTTTGCTCAAGGATGACAGCAAGAAATGGCATGACGTTAGGTGTTCAAAACGTGTTTTCTTCATCTGTGAAGTTCCAAGTGACGGTGAGTTTTTTTTTAATAAAAGCGTTTTTTTCCTTATTCTAAGAGGTGATTCTAAAAGAACAGGGTATGTCTTCGTTTTGAGTAAAGAATCAATTATTCATAAAGACACCATCTTCTTTTTTATATGAATTAAGAAATCAATGTTGATTCAAGATAACCTATATAATGTTATCAAGTGTTGTTGTTACCATAATCTGATGTTGTGATAAGATTGTTGATGAATATCTGAAACACACTTAACAAACAATAATAAAATCAACTTAGAGAATCATATAATAATATATTCAGGAAGTGAAAAACATGAATATGGGGTTTGCTATAGTCCTTACACATAAAGTGGGAACATTTATGATTTTAAACTTGCCAGTCAATGACAGCATTATAATGTGTCAGCTACGAGCCAAGTCATTCAACATTGTAATCTTACAAGTATATGCACCAACACGTGATCACAGTGATGAGGAAATTGAAGACTTATGACGATATGAACACTGAAGGAACCAAGATTTTCTGATGTGATAATCATAATGGGGGATTTTAAGGCCATAGTTGGAAAACTTGCTATATCAAAGGGTATTAGCACAGATGGACTCGGGACGACAAATAAGAAAAGGGAAACCCTGACTAAATTATGTGAAAAAAATAACATGTCAATTGCCAACACACTTTTTAAGTAATCCAAAAATACGACTCTTCACATGGAAGACCATGGAGATGTGAATATAAATAACATTGACAATTGTTTTATAAAATCAAGGTTTTCATAACTCTATTATAAACTGCGAAACCTATCCAGTTGAGGCCATAGGATCAGATCATTCTTAGGTTGTCTCGAAAATGAAGCTAAAACTGAAGATACCAAAATGTGCAAACAGTAAAACTCCCAAATATAACTAGTCTGTTTTCAAAAGGAGATTACCTAAAGGAAAAAATATACAATCAATCTACAAAACAGATATGAATTCCTCATGAATATGACCGACGAAGAACAAGAACCATAAAGCACACAACAGAAACAGTGGGATTGTTTAAATAATGCAAAAACAAAATCAAATGTGACAATGCTCCCCAAGACAACAAAGGAGGCAAAAAAACGATGAATGAAGAATGAGATACAAGAAATGACATAGAAAAGCAAAAAGTAAAAAGGATTGAATGTTATTATAAAAGGGTCTCATATAAGAACTCTGGCGCTCCGCGCCTTCGGTAATAGAACTCCGAGTCGATATCCCCTCAGTATTTATAGCCTGAGTACAACCCCGCATTCAACCAAAAAGAGAAATAAAACACGCTTCAGACGCAAATGATATTAACACTTTGCGCAAAATACATCCATTTGAATTAAGACCGAAACATTCAATTTAGTGTACATTGTCATATATAGCGACTTAGTCGCTTCGGTCTGTCTGTCTGTCTGTCTGTCTGTCTGTCTGTCTGTCTGTCTGTCTGTCTGTCTGTCTATCTGTCTTCTCTGTCTGTCTGTCTCTCTGTCATACAATCAAAAGAAAACTAAGGTATGAATACAATAGAAGGTTTTTACAAACAATACGTCTTCAACAGAGTGTAATAAAAAGAATATAAAAACACGATCAAATGACCACTGAGCGATTTTTCAAGGGTGTCATTATGTTAGCATCAAGTTGTTTTGTCGTCTGCGACTTTTTTTTCCCTTCATCTTTTTCTCGGGACGGTCACAGTGTAGCGTCGAGCTGAAGCGGGGTTAGCAAGATGGCGTAAAAATGAAAGGTTAAATTTCTTCAATTAGATGAGAATATATAAGGAAACGTAATTGCTTCATTAAATCAAATTATTTGTATTTTCATGAATGTTATTAGCCAAAGTACACATTTAGTACGTTTGTTATCCTATGTTTAAATTACAGCAAATCCACCCTGAGACTTTAGAGCTAATCGTCACGCAAGCAATCAAACGTACAATTCAGTGTATTTTGTTATAGATTTAATATATTTTATTCAATGTTTGATTTCTTTTGTCGGAGTTAGATACTTCCTTTTTATTTAAGTCATATTTGTATATTACACACTATAATAATATATGAGCAGCATAAAGTCCAATTCGACAATAAAAATCCTATTTTCGGTATAACAACACCGCGATTTTTATCTCTGAGCCTCGTTCTCGGATGTTGTCTTGGTGAACTTGCTGTGAACCTTTTGATGTTGCCACGCTCACTTACCCCTCTCTTTCACCCTTAGAATACTTGTTTTAATTCCCTTCCGGGTGGAATTAGCAAGAATTGTGTGTGTGCCGCACAGGGCTAGTTCGATCTCTTATTTAAATACTGCGGGTTGTTGAACACTTTTTGATTTCAAGCTTTTCTTCGAGGCATAAATCACACTGGCGGTTTCCCTTCTTGTAGGCAGTTGCCTTTTCATAGGATTGACCATTTCGGTTTAGGGCTGAGTTCTAGACCTGCTTCCCATACATAGCTGGCTAGGGCTTTGTTGGCTTTGCTTGTTTTTTCTAAATTAATTCCTGTGGCCAAACCATCTTTTCATGCAGTTAATTGTAGTTCCAACATACTTTTTTGTCTTCCATACCAGTACAGTTGCGTAGTATACAACGCCATTATGCTGGCAGTTGTTGTCAAGTGGGCAGTTGCAATTTTGTTTCTCTGTGGCCTTCTGGCTGCTATTTAAGTTACTTTGTGGGATGGTAGTCTTCATGTTCTTTGTACTGCTATACCATTAGAAAAGTGTTTTAGGTATTTTTATAGCTAACGATGAAAAGAAATCAACTGAAGTAAGCCTTCTTAGAAAGCTTTATTAAATGGGGTAGCGATATTATAATGATGGTGATTATAGTACAGTCAAATGTGTAAAAAAATAAACCACAAAGTTTGATCTTGTGTTAGAAATTTTGCGATAAATAACTATTTGTCTTGATAGACACGTCATCAGTAACACTAACTGTTTGAAACAAGAATTTAAAACGAGTTAATAGTTATCATTTATATACTGTATTTCCAGGATTTGACGCCACAACAACTATCAAAACGCCTGCTCCAACACCTGATCCAACGCCTGCTCCAACGCCTCAGACTAATCAAGAAGGTAATGTAGACATACCTAACATACAATAGTGATTTTAGAATTACGGGGTTAATCATATAAGGATTTAACGGACTACGGAGTACTATATAACAGTTATTGAAACAAGACTAAAAGTGCTAAAAGGCAAAGTTTTCATTTTTATTATTTACTGGCGACTTCGTCACATCGGCGTTACCCGATTTCTTCTTAATTAGCTTAAGAGAAGACGAAGAAGAAGAGATTATTCATTCGCCACTGAGGTTTCAATGCATAAGTGTTGTAAAAAAACAACATGCAAACCTCAGGCGCTTCGCGCCACAATTCGAAAAAGTTAATGAAAGTGTCCACATGGTAATATCTCCATATGATTTTAATGCCTCAATGTTATTAAGAAAGGGTCTCATACAAAAGTCAGTGTATTTTGTTATAGCTAGAAAGCGACTTCGTCGCTTCGGTGTTACCTGATTTCCTAGGAAGTTGCATAACAGAAGAAGAAAAAGAATTAAGCATCACCCTCCCCCCTTATTTTCCAATACATAAAGAGTATAAAAAAGAACCTATTTGCACTAATATTCCCACCCGTTTAGTATATATTTTAATTTAAAATCGCAGAATGTAACCATTTACATCAAAACCATTTGAAAAACGCCTTTTGTATGTTATTTATAAAGTGTTACAAGTTCAGCCAAGTCCACCTATAAAAACACCGGTACATTCGTTTTAGGTGCGTAGCAACAGATCTCAAGGGAGGGCAACCATGTATTTTCTCAAACCAATAATGAGATAATTTATAAATTGTGCAGACAAAAATCTCTCTCTCTATCTCTCTCCCTCTTTCTCGTTCTCTCCTTATTTCCGTCTCTCTCTCTCTCTCTCTCTCTCTCTCTCTCTCTCTCTCTCTCTCTCTCCCCCTCTTTCCTTTCTCCTCTTTCCTTTCCCCTCACTTCACATTTTCTTACTGGGCCCCTGGTCCGTGGGCCCAGGGCAAAATCCCCTCCCCTCCCGGCGGCCCTTTTCACAGTTCCCGGTGTTAAGTCTTTTATTATATCTTTTATGTATATAAGCGAACGTATTGACTCAACAACTATTCCTTGTGGAACTCCAGAAAGGACTGGCTTGTCAACTGAAAAAGAGCCTTCAAATTGAACTCGTTGTGTTCTACCGATTAGGAAGGATCTTGTTCAACTTAAGAGTTAATCTGGCAGACCTATCTGTTTTAGTTTTAAAGAAGTCCCTCGTGGTCAACCTTATCAAAGGCCTTAGCAAAACCTAGGAGAACTGCATCTATTTGCCCCTGTCTACTGTACAGTACCTACTCTCAATTACACATGTATTCAAAAGCGACCGAAGGAGAATGCAAAATACAGTCAAGAAAATAATTAACAGAGTTTCTTTTGAAATAGGAATGTTGTACCAAAAGAAGGAAACAAAACGCAAATTGGCGTTGTCTCCGTATAAAACTTTGTCCCCCCCTCCCTCGATACAAAGAACAATTTTTTGTTGCCAATTTTTTTACCTACGCCACAAAATGAAAAAGATCCGACGATTATTAGTGTTACCAATATAAACAAACATATACATATCTAATAAACTGTATTTACTTGTTGTAAGTAATTCATGGATAGAAACATTAAGTATTAACCGATAACGGTAAGTAGCGACCAAGTTTTCCTATCATACAGAGTTAGTAGAGTGAGCGCTTGATTGCCCTCCAGGAGTTGTGAGGTCATAACCTTGACTGTGAACCTAAACAGCTTTCCTCCCTATTTGCACAACAAATGTGCCACTTCGTATGATTAATAAAAATAATAAATGCAAGACGACCCGAAAAAAATATAATTAAGAATTTATGTTAATACGATCTTTGTCATCTACAAAAGACAAATGGTAGTGTTAATTCATGAAAATACTAACCAAGTAATGTTGTTTTAATTCTCATAATTTATTATCCCAAAATATTTTTCTTGATTTTTGTTTGTTTTGCGTCCGATAAAAGTTTCTATTTTTTATAAAACAAAGCGAAGAATTTTATCGATTAACTTACTGTCGCTTTAAGTCCAACATCAAAATACTCTTCCTTTTAATGAGATCAAGTGGCACAGATTATCTCTTTGGATTAACCCAATGCGATTTTGGAGAAGTTCTGCCAACAACCAAAGGTAATTTTATTCAATATATCACACACACTTGTTGTTTTTTAGGTGATCAACACTGTTGTTAATGAGGCTAATGATGGCGATTTTGTTGGTCCCAGCCAGCCATTTTTTTCTTTTTGTTAAATTTTATGATGTAAAATTGGATTTATTTTCGGTTATAAATGCATTTTGTGTTTTCTCATATTGTCAGCCCATATCAGTAGGTTGGCAAAAGGTTAAATTGTTGAATTTGATGTGATGATGGTGGCAACTGAATGACTTAATTTTTTCATAATTTTGACCCAGCAGACCAAAATCCAACTCCAAACTCAAACAAACTGCCCACCAGTCTCCAGAAATCTATTATTTAAGTCTATAGAGTAAACTCATGGTATGAAGTGAAGAGATCTACTCAGACTCTGGAAAGAGTCTTCATTTGAATTTGTGACTGTTACTGTTTAGCAGCCATTATTTATATAGAGAAGGCGTTCATCACTCCAACACCCGTCTCCAAACTCTTCATAACCGACACATCGGGGTGGTGCGTGCATAAAAATCCTCATTTCTCTCCCCAAACCTGCATTCTATTTAATTAGATTGGCTGGATGGTTTCCCCGTATATTTGTATAGTATACCTGTTAATAGCGAACTTCTACGATGAGTATTTTCTGCAAATCATTGGTTTCTCTTTCTGATCACACTCCATCGTCAACATCAGATCCGCATCTTGTAAGATGTCGACTAAAACTAACTTTTTTATATAAGATTTTA